>JANAVB010042969.1:0-25915 GCA_029216955.1 Iris pallida
TTAGCCCAAACGTCATAGAAAAAGGTATTTCGAACTTTGATAACGCTTAGGTATCAGGCGTCATCAATACGTCTTCTCGAGCGTTATTAATAGGCCTTTTTGTTGTAGTGGTGGAGGAGACAAAGGGACACGGTGGGTTCGTGAGGGGGAGCCTCTTGTTGATTAAACTAAGAAGAGGAAGAGCATTGTTCCATAGCCTCCATATGAAGAACTACACCAGTGGGGAAATGCTTATCATTTTCCATAGCTGCTTCCACTTGATAGGGTTCATAGAGATAACTGAACTGTTAGGTGACTATCTACGGATAGTTTCATATAGTGCTTTTGAAGAGAAGATCTCCGTTCTGACACTGGTCCAGATAAGCCTGTTTGGATCATGTCCTTCTCGAAGACAGATTTTTGTGATAGCCTTGGCCTCCATGAGAAAGAATAAAGAATTAATTAGTGGTAGGTTCCAGCTTCTATCAATGGGGTCCACTAGATCTCTTACATGTTTCGGACCACAAGGGTCCATAAGGCAAGTAGTAACCTATGTCCAGGAATACTTGGGACCCAAGGATTCGGGTTATTATCCACCCACCCCCTCTGATTTTCTAACAAAATTTTCCTCCATGATATGCCGGATATCAAGAATGCTCGACCAAGTAGGGGAAGCTCGACCAAGTAGGGTTCCCACCATAAAGATCTATTCTGCAAGTAGACACCTCTAAGGAGCTGAGCCCATAATTGATGTGGGTTTGCAAGAAATCTACAAAGAAGTTTGCCGACTAATGAATCATTGACCTAAGCTGGATTTCTGAAAGCAAGGCCACCTTCCCTCTTTGGTTTGGTGAAGTTGTCCCAAGCAAGGAAGTGTGTCTTCCTCTTTGTTGCATCATGACCCCGCCAGAATGCTCTATGATGAAGCCCCAACTTACGAGAAATGGCTTTAGGAACTTTGTAAGTCGACATAAAGTAAATAGGAATGGAGCCTAGTGTAGATTTGATAAGAACTGGCCGACCTGCATGTGAAAGCAATTTGGATTTCCAACCATAAAGGCCAGCGCAAACTTTTTCTAGAAAGGCATTATATATGGAGATCCGGCCTTTGGAAAGAAGAAGCAGATGAGCCACGACGCGACACATGTTGGATAACTGAAGTATAGTGCTAGATCCTGCTACACTTGGGGTAAGACTCGTTTACTGAAATGAATACTAGACTTCTCGTAGTTGATCTACGGTTCCGACCAGGAGGAGAAGACACTAAGGATAGATTTAACAATCATTAAGGAAGACGGAGAGGCCTCCCAAAAATGAAAAATCATCCGCGAATAGTAGATAGATATAGATGGAGTATACCGACTGATACGAATGCTGCAGAAAAGGTCCTTCTGCTCGTAGCAATAGAAAAGTCAAAAAAGTACCTCGGAGCATAGTATGAAGATGTATGGGGATAGGGACATCCTTGTCAAATACCTCTCTTCGAGTGAAGAAACCTTCAGGGGCCCATTGATGAGGATGGAGAATGATGGCGATATAATGCAGTTCATTATAAGTGTATTGGAATGACAATGAATTCCCAGCCCATTAAGCACATTTCTAATATACGGACAAGCAAGCCGATCATAAACCTTAGCCATGTCCATCTTAAGTACATATGTTTTTATTTTTGGGAAATAACTTCATAGCATGAAAATCTTCCTACATAGTAATGATATTTTCGGTTAGATATAATGCAGCTTGCAGTATTGTTTTGCGCATTGTCTTCACACAAGTAGTAAGTAAACCTCATTCCTGAACTTGTGGAAAATCCATCGCCATGTAGGTCATATGAATAGTGATAACGATTACTCGATATTATAATTTTTTTAAACTTATTTTTGGTAAATATTCTAGCCTACCATTGGGACTAGAGACAATTTTGCCATTTCCATGAGTTTAACACTACAAAGATTTTTCTTTTTTTTTAAAGACCAGTCTAGATTGTAGTTTTATTTTATTTAATGTCAAACGTGACAAATAGCAAAATGTCATTTATTTGGGATGGATATTTTTTCCAGAAATTCCTCATGAACAAAGAGGGGGGACTACCCGTCAGTCCTCCATCGACCCCAGTCCCCCTCCGCTAATGTGGGGTCCACATCGGTTCAATGGAGTGTCGTTACGTCAGTCCTTGGATTGACGCGCGGTCCCCTCTCGACTCGTAAAGAAGTGTTATACTTTTTCAAATATGTCATTCATTTTATGATTCGTACGCTAGTTTTAAATGTAAACCAAACTAGCATAAATGATAATACTAACTACATATATGACAAAAAAATGGGCATAAGTGACATAAATTAGGCTAGTATGGTCCCCATTTTTTGTTTATATCAAAATATATGTCTGTCAAAATACTGACATAAATGATAAATGTTTCGTTCTGAACTCGAACCAAACTTCTTCTTTGTCTTCATGCACATTGTATCTTCTAATCAATTTGTAAGTGCACCCATCCGAGAGTTGACTTTTGGCCATCTTTTGAGTTAATACTGAAAAAATTGTCAAGTTATATTCTCGATTAGGTTGACCCTGATTAATAAGTTAAGTGAGAAGTCCGAGCCAAATTATTAAAAATAAAATAAATTCCGAATGTCATCGCATAAATAAAATAAATTTATCATAAGAAACTTAGATAATTTTTTCTTCCTGAAACTGAATTTAAATATTCTAAGGAGAGAATGCAAACAAAAAAAACCTGTGTATTAAACCCTAATATATGCTAATTTTATTGGAATTGACAAATACACTTATGTTTTCGTCATCCTGACATTGTGGGGGGCCATGGAAACCCCGTTGTCCTCCTCAAAAGAGAGACAACCGAACCCTAACCCTAGCTCTCCATGTCCGTCACCATCCCGTCTATGGAGGCCGGCAGCGCAGAGGAACCTCCGGAACCAGTGGTCGAAGCTCCTCTCCTCCAAGAACCGCTGGCTCTCGCCGCCTCCCAAGGACGGTCTCACGCCACCTCCCTCGTCAACGCCCATCTCTCCCAAAGGTCCCTCCTTTCTCTCCTCCTCCTCTTCTATGAATTGCTTGAACTATGAACGAAGAAATTGAGCTTGAAATTTCTCGCTTTCTGAAGACATATTTGGAGTTCTCGAGTGTTGTTTCTGACTAAACCCTTGTTAAACCCTAAATTTGGACAAGGAGTTTGCTTATTATTTCTCGTTTGGTTTGCGGAAAGGAAGGAAATCTATTCTTTGCTCTTTCATTTCCTTTGGAAAATTGTAATTCCAATCATTTTTTTCGAGGTTTGGAAAAACCAAGGAAATTGAGGGGGAAAGTGAATCCTTAGAGGGGAGAAATGAATCCTTGGGTGGGTGGGGGAACCATTTTCGCCCTATTTTCCTTCCTCTTGGGAATCAATTTCCTTTCGTATGCATTTCCTTTGGCATCAAACACATGAAAGTAAAAAACTTTCCTTCCCCAAGGCCATGATTCCACGAACCAACCGAGCCTTTATTTTAAAGTAAGTTTGAAGTGTACCATATTTCGACATAAGTTCCCCATGTCTTGTGATTTGCTTAGAAGTCGACAAACGATAGGAAATGAGCAAATAACGAGATTCGGGTAGTTGTGGCAAACTAGGGGATAATTAAGGGACTTAATGTTAATATTGGACTCCATTCCCATTTGTTTTGAGAATTTACTTTTTTTTTTAATATTCAGTTTCTGTTTTTTGTCGTGTTGTTAATCATCTAACTTTGCACTTGTATGATTTGCTTCTAATCAGGAGGTTTGCCGCAGGGGGCTTTTATCATCTTATAACGACCAAATGACATCAACTGGGGCAAGTATAAGGAAAAAAGAGAGTTGGATTAGTTTCAATGATGTTATTTGGTGGGAGGTCTGAGTAGGTTACGATGAGAAATTTGCTCAGTGGATACTCGTCAGATGCTCTTAGTTAGAGCCTATCGCAGGTCTGCAGTTATTTCCGTTGTTGTTTTAATAGTATACAGTATACACATTTGGTATCTTCAACATTATATCTCATTGTTATGTGCCTCATTGGTTATAGAACTACTGAAGCTTCATTGCATTTTTTAAATTCCAATGCATTTTATTGTTGCTTTAAGGACAACCCATTATTTGACCTCATGATTGAAACCCATTGAGATATGAGAATCCCGTTTTACTGTGAATTAGAATATAGGGATCGAATTCCAGGGTAGGTTAAATAATGACTTTGATATGGATGAATTCAAGAATCCTGATTCTACTTGAAATCTCAGGTTACATTTTGTATTAGAAAATTACAGATACTGAGTTCACTCATTTTAGAGAGAATCCATTTCACTCAACCTATGAGCGAATCCAATTTCGTGAATTGGGAAACACTTATGTGCTCTCATATGACCAAAGGTAACTATAAACTAGGTGCTCATCTCTACTAGAATATTTTACCCGTTAATGTCAGGAAGATTACATCAAGTCTTAAAATCAGAAGGCTTTATTAAAAAGTTAAGAATACCAAACACATGGAAGAACTTGGAATTCATTTAATTTCATAATGCCGACTGACCAAACATATGGAATAGGTACTGCAGTTCGATGATTCACTATTTTGAACTTTATGAGTTCTTAAAATTATGATGCACATTGGCCAAGCCCTTAAGTATATTCAAATGCTTTTATAAACATGCTGCAACGTTGGTCTACAATGATACCAATTGGAATTTTCTCATTTTATGAGCATGTCCAACTTCATGAATTGGAAACACATACATATGGCTCTTATGCACTGTTTGTCGCCCGGTGCCCGCCTAGTGGCCAAGTTATTTGGGGTTTATGGGCAATTTTCAGCAAGGAGAATTTTGGACCCTTTTTTGTGACCACCTAGAATTAGGTGGTGCCTAAGCTGGGGTAGGCTCTTGGCGCCCACTCGATTACTGCATATCGACTTTTACAACCATGTTCTAATGTGAGCAAGAATAATATTCTTGTGCACCCTCATTGTTCTCCGGTACATCCGCAAGAACATTATTCTTGTGCCTTGCAAATTTGTCTTCAAAATATTCTGCGTCGCGAGATTCAATATATATTTGACTCAATATCAAGAAATCTCCGAGCATCACTCTTCTCGGCATACCCCAAGAAGATCGTCTTAGTAGTCCTTGTCCCAAGCTTCTGAATCTTCAGATTGGAAGCTTGACATATGCCAGACACTCCCACACTCGAATGACATTCAAGTTAGGTCTGACCTTGAACCAGAGTTCATGAGGAGTAACGCCTGAAGTTGCATGAGGCACTCTATTTAAAATAAAAGTGGTCGTCAATGCAGCTTCCCCCCAGTAGCACTTAGGAATACCCACAGTCAACAGTATTGAGTTAATCATTTCTGTTAACGTTCTGTTCTTCCTCTCTGCTACTCCGTTTGATTGAGGAGAGTACGGAGCCGTAGTCTCATTGACAATTCTATGTTCTTTGTAGAACGATGTGAATTCATGAGACCTGTACTCCCCATCTCGTTCACTTCTTATTCTTTTAAGTTGTTGTCCAGTCTGCCGCTCAGCTTCGGCTCTGAACTCCTTAAACTTCTCGAATGCTTCGTCTTTAGCCTTCAGCAAGTAGACGAACGCATAGTTAGAGAAGTCATCGATTAAGGTTATAAAATACTTTATCCCAGCCTTGGTAGAAAATTGTTTGAAGTCACAGATATCGGAGTGTACCAACTCCAGAAGATCTGTACTTCGATTAACCCGAGGAAAGGGTTTCCTTATGATCTTTGTTTGAGTAGGCCTCCTGAGATCAGGTTCTTGGCGATAGAAGGTACGTGCTTCATGGCTTGAAGCATTAGAGACTTTCCAGAAGTCAGCTTCAACACCACCGTACCGATCCCGAGCACTTCAGCTTGTGTCTGGTTCGCCACCATAACTACTTTAGAAGTAGATGTGTAGGTACTAAACCACTCCTTGCTGGAGCAGACATGGCAGGTGGCTCCAGTGTCAACCCACCAGTCAGAGTTAGTCCCTACCGTATCAACTTGTGCAATCATAGCAACAACGTCAGTGATCATAGATACCTTACTAGGCACATGTAAACTATGTGGGTATCAGTACTCAACTGTACTGTGGAATGAGCTCCTCGCCCACCCATACAAAACTAACACGTTTGATTTACTTTGTGCAACATGGTCCATTCTTATCAATTGTCTTTCTAGTCTTGTCTTAGGATTAATTTTATGATGGACGCTTTGGCATACTTGTGTCTGAGGACCATCCCGTGTTTGCACAACGACGTTAACTCATACCTTGCCTTAGACCCTTCTCGTGTCCATAACGTTAACCTATCAAGTCGTGTTTGCCTTAAGGCCATAATCAGAGATGCAACTACATGATAGACCCTATTTTTTTGCCTCTAGACCTTTCTCGTGCTTGCATTTTCAATGCACCGACTCATACTTGTCTTCCGTGCCATACTCTGTGATGTAATGACTCGGTCGTGCCATGAACTCGATTTATACTTCAATATCTCCGAGGCAGTGCCTCCTCACTTAGTCTTGCCTATACTTTAGCTTTGACAACACGGCCGTGCCTCACATTTCGAGGTCGTGCCCAGCACTCAACGTAACTTCACCCAACTTGCCCTACGTCCCTTCTCGACTTAACTCGCAACAGCTCAAGCCTAACTCATGCAAATCTATGCCAACAACATAACACTCGACGCCACATCTCGTGTCGAAGCACGCCGCCTTCGTTGTAGCCAAATCTTAGGCCCAGATATTGTGTTCTCCAACTGCATACACATTCAACTCAACTCAGTCCAAAGGCACACACACGGATTGTCGCCCGTTCCGACACATTTATATGAAAGGTCACTGGCATTAACTAGCCATCGTGGACATAGCCTGGCATTCGGGACCCTTGCACCGCAGGTGGCGATCCCCGATGCAAGTCTCCGACCTACCGATTGCCTATTACTCAGCTCGGCTATACCCTGTTTCCTCCTAGGCCGAGTCGGTCCCTTGGCCCTGGGTTGTCGCTCGAAGAAATATCGCCCTTGTCGATAAGTTGTCCATGACCACGCGCCTACGCTAACTTCTAGACTTAACGTAATTGCATGGTCTCATCATCATCACATAGTTCCTTTGCTTTGCTTCTTCCACTTTTTACACTTCTTCGCAGCACCCAAACCAGGTTTGCCTCGGCGACTGAACTACAGTCCTGACATATTTTCTCTCGGCGACTAACTATCGCTTAGACTTAACATTCCTTGAACTCAGGGAACGGCTACTGCATAGCCTTCCAACTTAACTTGAACATAACATTTTTTCTTAAGTATCGACAGACCGTGGCTAACTTTCTACTAAACCAACCATGGCTCGTGCCTTAAACCAACTCGTGTTCTATGTATCGCTATCGCCCAAGTCATACTTCATATGACGGGCCTTGGGATCGTGGGACTATTTAACTTGACAACCGCAGAATGAGCGGGACAGCACTTGAAATGACTTAGGTCGACCGGCATAACTTTGCGTAACTTACTCAAGCCTACAACTTAACCCGAAGGACGAGCAAAGGCTATGCCAAGCCTTGCGCAGTGGAACCGTGCACGCTTTATCAAGCGTTTATGCGGGCGACGCCTATGACTTAGGCAAGTTCGTAGTTTTGTGTTGAAGACCAACTTTCCTTCTCCCAAGCCATGGGACGAAGGACCGAGTGTCATTTTCAAAGCACGCCGTGCACCAACTCTAAGCTGACCGTTGGACCTTTCCATGTTCTAACTCAATTCGACCCATCAGGATTACTCCCTTTAGCTATGTGGATTCATCTCTTTTATTATTAAGCCTACTTGTGTAAGTTAAAAATATACGATTTATTATGTGAAGGCAAAGATGAGGCGAGTTCACCGAAACTACCCCACCTGAGCGAGCGGTCGTCTCGACCGAGCAATGTCTTCACGTAGCCGTTGCAAGGCTAAGTTCGAACGCCGTCGGCATTTCGATTCCTCCGATTGACTGAGCGGGATGGGGCACTACAGTGTGTTCGTGTCAGGCGTGAATTTGTGTCTGCTCATGATTAATGATTGGTCGTGTCTAAGAGTGACTGTCGTGGGGAGATGGACTGAAAGATTGTAGGTTGAATCTGCGTGCTTGGCAGGGCTTTTTTTTGAGAAATAATCTGGGCAATTGGTTTTGAATTTTATTTTGACAAATTGATTTTCTCTTCAATGTTATTTTGAACAATTAGTTTGAATGTTACTTGAACTGCAGTTGAGCAGTTAAGTAAATTTGTTATATTTTAATTTCTAAACAAATTTGAGATGTGAATCACTATTTTGAGTAGATTGTGATCCAATACTGCTTTTGTGAGAAATTCTATTTGGCTGGGCTCGTGTACTGGTTTTGACTTTGGGATAAGGGTTGTGTTGGTGGAGTATTATGAAGAAGATAGATACAGGCTGGTTTGAAACACCCCTTGACCTTAGTGAAGTCATAGTAGATTCAAATGATTTCCTTTGGTGAAGGGTGTAATTAGTTATGTTTGTTTTGCTAAAGCTTTGAGCTGCATTAATAGAGCTGTGGGACTGTGCAATCCATTTTACTTGCTGGATTATAGTTTGGGGTTGGGTGTTTATTGTGGGGAGCTGAAACCATGTATTATTTAGGTTCAGTATAGAATTCTTCCAGTTGGAGTATGGTTAAATATGAAGGATTGGAATGAGACCAACAACAGCATGTAACTGGTGCTGAGCCTAGATAGGCTGGCCAGGGAGGCAATGATAATAGGAGTTGGGGTTAGTTAAGTTGTGGATTTGAGTTGGAGTGTTCTGTCTTTTCATTATAAATTCCTGCATTTTATCTGACAGTTTTATTAATTAATGTTTAGTAGCATTTAGAAATTTATGTATCTGTTTTTTTAATGTAATATAGTAACCAACATATAAATAGTTTTATAAACATATTAATTTAGTATATTATCTTAGTAATAGATTATAGAAATTTGTCATTAAACTTTTATGTCTATTTTGGAGGGCAATTTCTAGTAGTCATCTTTTAAAAAATTAAATGATCTAACAAACTAAACTTTTGTACTCTGGTAACTACTTATATGGATTGGTGCCTGGTTAGCAAGTTTATTGGATAGAAATAAGATGCCTTGTTAGAAGTTTTAGCCTAACCAACTTGTACCATAAACAGGTGAAAATATAGCTTTACTACCCATTCTTGATAACCCGGAGCAAGGCAAGTATACTCCTCAGATTTGTTCATTTCTCATGTCTTGCATGTTCATTCCTGTATCTCCTTGTTGACACGATGTATCACGGGATTGTCTGGTTTCATGTTTCATGGATTACTTGTGTCGGAGAGGGGAAATAATATAGATATGTGATCAAACCCTGTTACTATTCATGTGAATAGCTAGGCCCCGCATCGTGCACGCGGGACCAAAGCCGTACCATTTCATGTTCATTGTATCTACCCAAGTCGATCACATAATCTAGATGTATTTCAATATTGCACATGTCAGGATTCAGGTTGTATTTCAGGATTCATAATTGTATTTCATGTTCGGGTTGTATTTCATGATTCAGGTTGTACTTCATGTTCAGGTTGTATTTCATGTTCATGACTCATACCATGTTCCCTATTTTACTTTCAGTATTTCCTGCTCAGTTTCATGTCTTGTCTCATTTCATGTACTTATATATATTTTCTGTTTCTTGATTCATACCATGATGTTCATGTTCATTTCCTTGGATATACTTAGCTCCGCTCCTGACTAGGATATGTTGCAGGTGCTTGCAGGATATTGTTCTACTCTATGGGCCAGAGCCCAGGATATTAGCTGAGCAGGATGAGACTTAGCTTGAGGCTTCAGGTTTAGACTACTTAGCTTTACTTCTAATTTTTGACTTTAGAGTTCATAGCACTTTTTATTCCTGTTGATTCTGGTACCTTATGATATCTGGATTTGTGGATTATGGTGATCTTTCTGGGACACGTTATAGATGTTGTGATTTTTACTAGTCTTGATTATCTGGTTAGATTTCCCTAGCTTTTGGTACAACTTACTTCATTGTGTCTAACAATGAAGGCTGGGCGTGTCCGACTATTCGGGAGCGGGTCGTGACACCTTTAACGAGAGGTGTCACCTGTTTTGTATTAAATACTTTAATCAATATACAAAACCAGAAAATTATTCCTACTCCCACTGTACTTGTGATACTGTCACGACCCGATCCCAAATTATTGGGTCGAACCGGATCATGTTCAGCCTGCACCGTTGTGAGACGGCGGTAGTAAGCTGTTCTATATTCAGGAATTCACAACAACATCTATACATTTCTCACAACTTGAATATACGAAAATTTTAAAACTTTTTATTCAACAACTAAAAAGTACAACTGGAAATAGAAGAACTGAAATAAAGAACTGAATTCAAAATTAACAAACTCCAAAACAATAAAACTAGAAAACTGGAAACAACTAGCTAGGCGGTCGGCTCTTCGGCCTCAGGTCCTGCGTCCTCTAAGGGGGACTCTGGCAACACCACATGGTACAATACCGGGTCATAGTAGCTATTGTACAATAGCTCAACATCCTCATTGTCACTTAAAAATGTTGGTCTCCAGTCAGGAGGGAGCAAGTACGAATATGTATCTCACATTTCAAGTAATAATAGGAAAGTACAGGTTAAACAGTTGAAACAATATTTTCCAGCAATTTAACAATTTAAAATAATGTGATTTGAATGTGTAACATCTATGACCGGCTTGGGTTGTACAATAGCATCCTAGCGACGCGATACGGCTTATCCCCGTATGTAAGAGGGGTAAGCTCGCACAATCAATTTGCAATATGAGAGGTATTGGCCATAAACGTTACACTATTCTCCCAATTCCCACAATCAATATCAATCAATATTTGAACCCTAGGAGAGGGTTCCGTGTAGAATGTGGTTTCACTACTAAAATAACCCAGATTAGCGACGTCAGGAGACGTCGCTAAATACAGAAAATACGTCGCTAACAATGATTTACGACGTATTTAGCGACGAAAAACTTACGTCGCTTATAGGCAAGTCGCAGATGATACTTTCGTCGCCGAACGTCGCTATTTGTGACGCGGCGTCCATTGTCGCTAGACGTCGCCAAATGAGCGACAGAGAGCGACGTATCAGTACGTCGCCAACATTGCGACGTAAAGCGACCACTAGCGACGCTTCAAAAGTTTATAAATGATGACGAGGCATGGCATCCACGTGGCTACGTGGGCAACGTAGCGACGTATATTAGCGACGTCGAGCGACGAAACGTCGCTAGTTAGCGACGTGTAGCGACGTCTATTTGACGTCGCTATACGTCGCAGAACGTCGCTATACGTCGCTAATGTTAAAAAAAATTTAAAAAAATATAATTGATATTTTTGTTATGCTGTGTTTTTGTGTTTACAGTGTGTGTGAAGTGCAGTGTTCGAACCATCGACAGTTTTGCTTACTGTTCTATGTTTTATCTTGGATAGAAAGAGCAACAGTTCAGGGTGCACTTCTCAGAGCTTCCTCTTCACGTCCTTCACCTTCTCGGGAACCTTTACGATGTCCGAGAAAGTGAAGGACGTGAAAATGAAGCTCTCAGAAGTGCACCCTGAACTGTTGCTATTTCTATCCAAGATAAAACATACAACAGTAATCGAAATTGTCGATGGTTCCGAACACTGCATTTCACATTCACTGTAAATACAGACACACATCATAACAAAAATACACAATATATTTTTTTAAAATTTTGGCAGCACCTCCTTTGTATATCAGATCATCGCTTATAACCCAGTGTAGGTATATTTGTCATCCCGTCGCAGATATCACAAAGTAAATATCACAATAAAAATAGGAGGCAGTGCAAAGTAAATATCACAGACACACATCCTCACAAACATCCAATAGAGTCAAATAAAAATGAAAGATGATAAAAAGTCTCCCACCAAGTGTATAAACAACAGTGTATGAATAAACAATTTGCCCATAGGGCCAATACATACAAGTCATAAAAAAACTAATAAAATCACTGCGGACCCCTGCCGCGCAACTGGGATAGAATGTAGTCATACTGCTCCTGTGTGAGCTGTACCGTAGGGGCAGTAGGAGGCAGTACAATGTCTGGAGTCGGCGTCGGAGGCAGTGCAGTATCTGGAGTCGGCACCGTCGATGGACCCGGAGGACGTATCTGCTCCAGCTCTCGCAGTCGCTCACCATGCGCAGCAAGGGTACTCACCACCTTCTCAGTATACTGAGCGAGTGAGAGAGAAAGGCTCCTCTGCGATCCGTCCAGCTCGACCTGTCTACGCTCTGTGCGCTGCGTAGACTCGGTGAGCGTCTGCAAGTTGGCAGCTGCAGCCTGATGCAGACTCATCAGCTCCTATGTACTGCGCTCGACCGCATCAAATCGTCCGGTGACGATCGGAGGGTCGGATCGTCGCTCGACCGTATCAGAAATCTGTTGCTGCAACTCGCGACGCAGCTCCTCGATCTGACGACGAACATCCTCAGCTCGTGACGACGCCTGTGTAGTCGGAGAATGCGTACTGACAGAGGGGGCCCGGGATGACTCCGAAGCCAAATACGTGCCGTAGGATCCCGTACCGTAGTACGTACCCTTCTGAAGACCGCCGACGGCGGTCATCCAGAGCTCGTCCGGTGATGGCTCTACAGGCGGCTGGGAGGAAGTACCAGCCCCTCTCTCTGCTTGCGCACTAGCAGCAACAGCAGCATCAGCCGCCTCCTTCTGTAGCCGAACAAACTCGGCCTAGAACATGTTTGCTAACGTGTAAGTGTTTACTAAAGTCTATATTGATATCTATTTTCCTGTTTTCCAAATTATAGTCAGTTAATATAAAGAATAGAACGTACATATGCCTGCGTCGTCCTCTCGTCAATGAAGTCCCCAGCCCTCCGATGGGTGACCAGGAAGACGGTCACCATGTTCGGGTCCTCACCCTTCTTTACCTGTTAAAATATATTATCTATTATTAGTATTAAACATTATATCGAACTATATATAAATTAATGTCCGTCATAGGAAACGTACCAGACGACGAAAATGCTCCGTCATCGGAATGGAGCCGCCACACCACTTACCGGCGCTCGACCGCGCCACCTTGGCCTTCTCAGACCGCTCCTGGTACTTGGGCTCGCTGAATCTAGCCTTCATCGCAGTCCACTGCTCTGGCGTAATCCAACCCTGGATCGGCTGTCCGGAGCGATCACGACGCTTCTGGTCGTCGATCGCATCACGGATGAGCTTGGCTATGACGGCAAAAAATTGGCCCTCGATCCTCGCCGTCCGGTGTGGTGGATAGAAATAGGTCCTCTACAAGAAGTAAAATACAAAAGTTGTATAATATACACAAATAATTATTAAAATTTAAAAATAAACAAATTTTTTACCTTGAAGTGGGCGAACCAAAAGGCCTTCCTATCTGCGGGAGCATCTGAGTAGTTGAGCTAAGGCCCACCATAGTTCTGCCTCACAAATGTCCCCAGCTGTCTCTGTACTGCAGAAGGCCGATATCTATACAATAATAATTTTTCATGAATATATATGTACATATAATCATTTGAGAAATATATAATAATTAATTAACTTACTTCATAGGCCCGTCCGTCCAAATCTCCATACGCGTCTCGCCCGGGGGAGCGCATGGAGGGTCGCTCTCACCTCCTGCCTGGGCAGGATCAGTCTGATCGCCGTCCTCCATATGATCGGCGTGGGCTCCCTCCATAGAGCCGTCGACAGTAGGAATGCTGGACGGGGGATCAGGGATGCTGGACGCGGGATCAGGAAGGCTGGACGACGAGGGAGGAGTCGCCAACCTGCTAGAACTGCCCTGTCCCGGTAATGGACCGGGAACAGAACGGTACACTGGCGTACTCGGAGATGAGGATGAGGGTACGGAACTGCCCTCTCCATCCCCAGCACGAGGCTGACGGGGCTGCCTAATATATAATCCTCCCCGCCGGTAAGATCTCTATAATCAACTCCAACACTCGGTTGTAGCATTCTTACGACATGTTAAAATCTGACTTAATGCTCAACAGTCTTGTAACCGCCTCCAACGGTGAATGATCCTCACAACCAGGATACAATGGAGTCCTTGCATTCTCCCACAACTCTATGAATTGTGCAGCAGCGGCGTTCGGTGCCTCCTCAGGTGCATCATGAACGAAACTAGGCCCCGCAGCGTCGAAAACCATGTTCACGCACCCATTGTCGTATGCATGATTATCTGAAACAAAATTAGGTTCCGCATGCATATACGGCTCAACATAAGGCTCCGGCTCTGATGCTAAAGACACAAGTTCTCCGTGTGCGGTCCACTGATAGTAATTAGGCGTGAAACCCCTCGAGTACAAATGATATGTCACTTCCACTTCTGGATAATATTTCACGTTATGACATTTCACACACGGACACTTAATTTTGGTGTCGTCCATGTACTGAGGGAACGCCTTAGCAAACTGCAGGAACTGCTCTACTCCCGCTATGTATTCATCCCGCACACCACACATATCATCAGGACGACGATTGTACATCCATGAACGATTCCGCAAGTAGTAATTCATATCCATTTGGAAATAATTCTGCAAAGATGGACACACATTATCCAACAGGCACAAATTCGTATATTATGTCTTATTATGGGACACACATTAGTAGCGGACAGTTACTAATAACAATGATATGCAATCTAGGTCAAACTAGGTTGTACTAAGTCAAACAAGGTCAAGCTAAGTCAAACAAAGGTACCATTTACCTTATCGCTATTGGTATCCCAATACTAGCTAGCACACACCATTCAAGGCTATACAAGCCTAACCTATAATTCAAGTACCAATAATGACCAGAGTCAACTCAAGCTATCTCATACACACAAGTAATATATGGGTGTCATTTGTTTAGTCTTAAAAAAATACAATCAACTAAAACTAGTACCAAGTAATGAGCAATAGTGAGTTACCAAAGCAAACTGAAACTAAAACTAGTATCTGGGTGTCATTTAAACAACTAAAACTAGTATCTGGGTGTCATTTAACAAACATGAAGACAACAAAGTCAAACAAGGTCAAGCTAAGTCAAACAAAGTCAAACAAGGTCAAACTAGGTCAAGGGTTGACCTATAGTTGACTTTGTCAACTCTTAGTCCAATGTAGGTCAGATGTTTACTCTACTTTGACTTTCAGTAAAAATAGTCAAGCTTGGGGGTGACTACTATTTCATATAATTTTAAAGTATCGGCCGATACCGATCCGATACGGCCGATACCGATACGGTTTGGCATGTTCCGATCCGATACCGATCGATACCAAATATTGACCGATACCGACATTGGGGGTCTTTGTTCCGATCAATTCAAGTACCAATAATGACCAAAGTCAACTCAAGCTATCTCATACACACAAGTAATATCTATATAGATATATACATATAATATATATATAGGCATGTATATACTATATGCCTATATTACAAGACAAGGCAACTTTCATGCATTCATATATTTAGACACTCTAACATAGGCTATATGCCTATATCACATATGAGTTACATGATATAGTTATGTATATATGTATACAATACCATCTATCAAACATATATATATAGAGAGAGAGAAGTAGAGAGTGGGTGGTGTGTGTACATGCACATGTGAATGGGGGGTGAGTGTGTTGACTGTTACATGTGACAGTCACATATACGTGTATATGAGGGAGGCTAACATGCTTGTATTAGGCTATATGCGTGTGTGTACCTAGGCAAGAGTGAGTGAGTGAGTGAGTGAGTGAGTGATATGAACTATAGGTCAGTCCAATCTGGATAGTAAGGGGATTTATTGTGTTCAGTCAAATAGGAAAGGAAAAGAAAGGAAATCAGTTCATTTCACACAACATTACATACTCCTATAACATATTTCAGACCCATTCACCTCAAACCCAAATCGAGAACCAAAACTCTGACCAAATCACCCCAAACTTGAAACTCAATCAGCACACATATAGATACACTACACTAGGGTTTTAAACATCTAAATTAAAGCATTAAACTAGGTTAAAATGGTTGTCAAAACTGGGTTTTCAAAATTAAAAAATACAATAAATTAATAAGGTATCAGTCAACATAGGGTATTTAGAAATTGATATATAAAAACATGTTAAAATAGAAAATAAATGGTTGGTAAAGGATCTAGGCTATGTGTACGTGTCCAACATAGTGTCTCGTGTCCCCCACAACATGACACAGTGTGTCCAGTGTGTGTGTGTGTGTCCATCTGTGTGTGTGTCCGTGTGTCCGTGTGTGTGTGTGTCTCTGTGTGTGTGTGCGTGTGTGTCCGTGTGTGTGTGTGTGTCTCTGTGTGTGTGTGCGTGTGTGTCCGTGTGTGTGTGTGTGTGTGTGTCCGTGGGAGAGGAGGAGGAGGAGGAGGAGGAGGAGGAGTTAGGTTAGGGTTTACCTGAGCTCGAGGAGGAGGAGCTCGACGGGGGGGTACGGGTCGCCGGAGAGGGAGGGAGTCGCCGGGTGGGGGGAGGGAGTCGCCGGGGGGGGGAAGGGGTCGCCGAAGGAATCGCCGGAGGGGTGGAAGGAGTAGTGGGAAAAATTGGAAATTTCGAGTGAGTGGGAAAAACGAAACGCTGTGCCCTAAGTAAAAATATTAGCGACGTCACATGAGGACGTCGCTAAACGTCGTAAACTGGCGACATATTTTAATAATCCAGCGACGTAACGTCGCTATTCAGCGACGTAATTTTATACCTGTCGCTGAACGTCGCTATTCAGCGACGTTTTGCGACGTTTATATAAAGGAGTCGCTGAATTCCATATATAGCGACGTAATTTTACGCCGTCGCTAAATTACGTCGCTAGTAGATCATATTTTAGTAGTGTTTAACATGCAGCTTGATAATTACTAAATAAAATACAAGAAAACATAACCGTAACTTGCCTCTGTTAAATGACTGGATCGAAAATGTTCGTACCGAGGAGGAAGTCAAGTACGTCTCCGAGATCCTACAGTTGAGAACCTTGACTTAGAACCATAATGAAACCATCCTAGGTGTGCTAGTTACAATCTCTAGAAGCATACCCTAGTCAGAATTTAGGTTATTAATTAATCTACCAGAAATTTTCTAACGTCGTAATCTACGTTCGTTATTATTTTAATCGAATAAGTCGGTTACTGATTAATTGGGAAAAATAGCAATTACCGGTTAATTTGGCAAAACTTTGTATTTTAAATATATATATAAAACTAGACCTTTTCTTTTAAATGAGAAAACAAGTGAATTGTTAAATTACTAGATTATTCATTATGAGAAAACTTATTAATTTTCTTTATAAAATATATATCCATTTTATATTCTACGCGTTTAACGGCGAAAATGACATTCCAGAAAAATAATAAAAATCTACGCTACACAATACATGGTCACAGAGAAATAAAGAAAAAACTGGACTTATGCCCTTACAAATTATTTACATAATTTAATTAATTCCTAAGACGAGCTCTGAGTGCCGCGAACTGTCCAAACAGTAGGCCGAGTCCCTGCACCATAGATACTAAAAGCAGTACCAGTTCTAAAAAGTAAATAATAATTAAATTAAAATTAAAGAGTCTCAGATTTGGTCGTGCAATCTCATGTTGCTGGCTAACGTCTCAACATACAGGAAACCCTGTAGCGTTTGCGTTTTGCCGAGGCTCATTCGACCGATACGGTCGTCGCCTAACGGGGATACGAAAACTCACAAAATTCGCATTTAAAGCTGACAAAACCAATTTTATAAATCGTTTGCAAAGACCGGATTTGAAAATAGAATTTTATTTACCAATATACTAAATTTAATTAAATACTTTTATTTTGAAAACCTTTCCGAAAATTTCGGCAGCACCTCCTCTGTAACTGGGACAACCCAATCCTGGAAAGATGCCAACCCGCAACACAAATAAATATCCCAAACCAGGGATCACCAACCCAAAAATGAACGCAGCACAATATATCCAACCATAGAAAAATAAGCCGCGACGTAACTGATACTCTACGTATCACCCAAAGCAACAAAATATCAAAATACCGAATCCCGAAACGGGATCGGGACCGCGTCATCACAGACTATCTACGAGAGGGACACGGGGACACGAAGTTATACCTCAATTGCTCGGCTAGAGCTCTCAGATGAAAATATTAGAAAAAGAATTCTGCGGACAGCAAAAAAAGTGTCGACAAGCGTACAGGAGGTGCGGACAGCGGGCCGGGCCGCAAGGAACGCGCTGGACAGCGTCCGAATAGCGGACAGTGCTGGTCGGACGGGCACGAAGCCGTCGAAGGCGGATCTGGCCGAAACAGCAAGGGATCGCGCGGAACAGTGCTGGCCGGATGACACGGCCGGCGGGAACGGGCGCCGGGAGGCGTGGAGTGCGGGTTGGCCTCGGGGTCGCCAGAGATAGCGGCCGAGGTGCGAGACGGGGAGCGTCGGGCTGTGCTGGAGCGGGTAGAGGGCACTGGACGAGGCAGGGCGGCCTCGGGAGGCACGCGCGGGGGTCTGGCCGGCGCGTGAGGCGGCGCGCGGTGGTTTGGCCAGCGCCGGAGGCGGCGCACGGCCTCGGAAGGGATGTCGGCGGGAGGCGCCGGGACTAGGGCACGACGTGCGATCGGAAGGTGGCGCCGAGGAGGCTCGGGTCGGCCAGAGTTGGCCGGAAGGGCTAGGACACGGGGGTTGGCCTCGGGGCACGCGCTCGGGTGAAGGCGGGCGGAGGCGCTGGTTGGACGCCGGCGGGAGGCAGGGCCGGTTGGCGGGCGCTCGGGTTGGCCGGAGCAGCGCGTCGGTTGGGGGATGCTCTAGAGAGCTAGGGAGGAAGGAGAATGGGATGGAAAAGAAAGTGAGGGAGTGTGCTGGCAGTGGTGATGGTGAGTTTATTGTGTTAATAAGGAAGGAGTTGTTAGAAGAGTGAGAAGGAGAAGAATGGGAATTTGTGGAGGAGAAAGTGCTGGTGGAAGAAAAATGGGGGGTGCATGTGTGTGGCCTGGTCGTGGGGTGACCAGGTCAGGGAAATTAGAAATAGGTTATATATATATATATATATATATAAGTATATAATAATCAGAATTTAAAAAGAAGGAAATGAGGATGGGCTCGGAATGGAGTCGGGCTTCGGGAAAACGGGGTCTGGTTCGAGTTCGGGGTCGATGTCCGGACTCGGGATTGGACTCCGGGCACGGGATCGGAGACAGGGCCACAATCAAAATCCAATGATTAATTTAAAAAATAATATTTTTCTAATCCGACTAATAATAATAATAATAATAATAATAATAATAATAATAATAATAATAATAATAATAATAATAACTGGGAATTCAGGACTATGCTGACAAAATAAAATCGCAGAAATACAATAATTCCAATTTATCCAAAAATTTCAAAAATCAGGTTACGGGTTTTACAACCTTCCCTCCTTAGAAATTTCGTCCTCGAAATTTCAAGGATAAGGGCCGGAGGTACAATCAAAAATCATTTTGGGTACGAGAAAATCTAGGTACAATTATGATCATAAAATAGATTAAAAAATCAAATAAGGTCTCGTGAAACAGAAAAGGCAAGAAAGAAGCGAATGTCCACAGTTTATTGAGAAGGCAGAAAGTAATGAAATCTTTGAGATGAGCGACTAAAATGTCAAATCAAATTGGAATGGGGTACAAGGGTTTGTGACTCAGGAAAGATAAAAAATTGTATGATGGTAGGATAGCAAAGATGATTAGAGTAATATAACTTATGATAAGAATGCAAACGAATAAGGTAGTTCCTATTGAGGACTGAGTGATAATCAAAGGGGATAGAAAAAAAATATCGAATCACTATTTCAAGGATCAAAGATAGGATATGCGGGAAAAATAACTTACAAAATAACAATCTTATTAATACCCCAAGCAAAAATCCAATTTCTAACTTGCTAAACTAGTTAAACTCTAAGTATCTACAGAAACTAAGGCAGCCGCCAAGGTATTAGAACTACTCTATTTGGAATCATAAATCACCTAAATCAAATTTTCTTCCGTCGTTGTATGTAACTCGTATGCCAAATGTATTTCAATTTCAAGTATGCCTCTCGATCAAAACATTTTACAGACATCAACTTCCAATTGTCAGCCATTCTTCCAAAACTGACTACATCAAAATTACAATCTTCCCTTGCCATAGTAAATCCTTAGAAAATTCTTTAAGTTGATCCATGACTTAAAATAAAGAATTTTTATTTCTTGAAATCAATTGACAGAATTACACTCATTAATCAATTTTAATCTTTAACTATGCACCTATCAATCGTTCTCATCCAAACGCATTAGCAAAATACCACAGAATTCCAATCGTTCTTACCATAACCAATATGAGCCTCCAATGTTTGGTAGAAATTGCAAATTCAATTGCTCCTTTCCAAAGTTTTATGCCAATGGTTTTATCTCAATTTCTCTCTGCTTATTCTTTCTTTAGAACCTATCATTCCATTGCTCGTGTCATTCCTTCCATGGCTATATCCGTCCCTTCTAGGTATAGTAGTCATCTAACCATAAAAGTTGATCCTCGTCAAGTGTTTCTTTACTTGATCATTATATTGACATGTTTATATATATATATATATATATATATATATATATATATATATATATATATATATATATATATATATATATATGGAGCGGATCAAAAGCCCCCCAAAAATCCCCCTCATATATATATATATATATAATATAGATATATATATATATATATATATATATTATATATATATATATATATATATATATATCTATATAAAAATATATGTATAAAAAAACAAATATATATGTATAAAAAAAAAATATATAAAAATATATATATATATATATATATATATATATATATATATATATATATATATATATATATATATATATATATATATATATGGAGCGGATCAAAAGCCCCCCAAAAATCTCCCTCACTCTAATTCGTAATATTAATGTTAATATTAATGTTAATGTTTATTTTTTTATTTTTTATATTAATGTTAATGTTACTGTTAATATTAATGTTAATTTAATGTTAATATTAATTTTAATGTTAAGTTTAATGTTAATTTTAGTATTTAATGTTAATATTAACATTAATATTAACATTAATATTAACATTAAATTACGGATTAGAGTAAGGGGGTTTTTTGGAGGACTTTCTAAGGGGGGCTTTTGATCCGCTTCCATATAATATATATATATAATATATATATATATATATATTATATAATTTTATTTTTTATATATAGTATATTATATAAAAAAAATTATTATATATATCACATCAAGTCGTGGTGTACTGGTAACACCACCGTGCACCGGAGGTGAGGGCCGGGTTCGAGTCCTCCCTCCCACGGAGGTGGCTGGGTGGCGGTGGCCACGATCTTCGGGCCAAAGTCGGGTGGAGTCGTCCACCGGCTTTGGTTTTTCAATATATATATATATATATATATATATTATATAATATATATATATATATATATAATCCAAATTCACTTCCTCCATGGGAGAACATTACCAAATCCTAAACTCTACCTATGTTTCGTCTATCTTCCGATAACTCTTCCTTTAATCATAAAACTTAAAACCGCCAAATACCTTCATTTGTTTGAATGAGGTTTTGGCACTGGTGAGCACTACCAACAGTTATAACCCGAATAAGTCACAAGTTAAGACATACCACTCTCTCAAGACTAGCTTTCTCAAGGTATTCTTCTACCTTTCCTACCCTTTAGCTAACTAATGATCCCAAATATGCCCTTACTTGAAATGAGATAGGTAACAATCTATGTTTCCTGCATATGGCTATCAACTATTAACATATAGTCATCTACAAGATGTATATCAACTATTTATATAAAGCTAACCACAACTATCTACAGCTTCCAAATATGTAACAAAAATAATAATAATAAACAAATAAATAATAAATAAATAAAAAATATATATATGCAACGTACTAAGGTTGAAAAAGGAGAGAGATTGAGCCAATAGAGATTGATATGGTTCTAATAAGTTTTTAGAAAAAAATCAAGTATAATTTTATAGAAAATCTATCCTTTCTGGCTGTGATAAGAGAATTCTGAAAATGGAAAGCCGCTAGAAATACAAATCCTCTAACCGGACAACAGTCAGAATAATTTGATGGTGCAGAAAATACAACATATATGGATATAGTCTCAATAATATCCGAAAACCCAAGTATATCCTGTAAAACCCTAAATTTCTACTATTTTTTAATTTTGGTACTGAATTAAAATTTTGTATTGTACGTCGCGAGTAAAATTTATTTTTCGTACTTACTCGTCGAGTGCGAATATGTGCGAGGTACATATTTTTAAAAAAAATAGTTTGGATTTATTTATCGAAATAGTTTCAAAGTATATATATAGAATTTCGAGTTTATTATTATTTATAAAAAGCCTTACATGTTTGCAGTAAAAATAATATATTATTATAAAATGGTATATTAGAAAAACAAGTTTTATATTTTAAAATTATTTATCAGTATATATATGTAATTTTCGAAATTAATTAATAGCATATTTTAATAGATGTGAAAAAGATATTTTTTAATCTTGTTTAATTTAATAGTTTATTAATTTGGATAATTTAAATTGTAAAGGGTTTTGTTTTAAAATACTTTTAAATATAGGAGATATCCATATTTGATTTGGATTCGTTCCAATTATTTTTTTAAACTATCTAAATAATATAATACTATCTATTGGGGTTTTAAACCAATTATAGTCCTATCCATCTGGGAATTCCCACATCCTATAAATAGGCAGGTACTCCTCCATAATTCTCTCCACAACCAAATTTTTCCACAAAATTGGTGCATCGTGTCCGTGTCACCTTCTCATCCACTAAAATTTTCTTTTACATATACAAATACCCTCCTATCCCGTCCGATAATCCCGGACGTCCACCCATATCGTGTCAGGACATTCTCCGACAGGGACTCACCCAATCCTAACCCTACCACCCTCTTGGCCGTCATCTCCACCCGCAGCCAGGCCAGCACACGACCACCAGGACCACCCCGTCCCTACCGCTACCACCATCACCCCTGGCACCCACACGACTCCCCGCCGCCAACAGCCCATCACCACCATCGGCAAACCACACCATCACCATCATCAAAGTCGAAGAAGTAGGGAAAAACCACCTATCCGCGGCCAACCTCCGCCTCCGTGCCTGGAGAACGCCGCACCGCCACTACCACCGTGTCCCGGCGTTCCGCACCCCGTATCACTCCTCAGGCCCCTCGCCCGTAAATCGCAGGCGAAGACCGCCCCCCAGCTTGCGGCAGAGCCATTCTCCGACTCCGCTCTTTCCTCTTCCCGGCACCGATCCCAAATCAGCGTCGGAGATGCCCCCCGGTGTGCCTCCGTCCGTCGTGCTCGGTGAAGCACCACCGCGTACTGCCGTCGTGCCTCTTCGAGCCTGGCTGCCGCCCGGCGTCATTTCGTGCTGTGCGCCGCCGCCTTCATCCCCAGGTGGCCGCGCCTCACGACCTGACCTCCGTCGCTCCTCCGCCCGGCGCCGACCCATCCGCCATCAGCCGCCCTCCGAGCCTCGCTGGAGCACGCGCGCCAGAGCAAGCGCCGCCGGCCGAACCCTAGGTGAGCTCCAAAACCCCAAATTTCCCTCACCATTCTTTTCCACTCTTCGAAAGGGGAAACTAGAGAACAGTCCTCAAACTATTTTAGTATCAAATTTTTATAATTATTATTGTGGTTTTCATTTACAGGAGGGGAGGGGCTTTGTAAGTATAGTTTTTATTATTATTATTATTATTATTATTATTATTATTATTATTATTAGATTATATTAATATTATTATTATTATTATTTATTATTATTATTATTATTATTTTATATTAGTAGTAGTAGTAGCTGTTTTCTACACTCTCCCTTCATTCCCTTTCTTTCTTTCATCTTCACTTTCTAATAAAAGAACAACATATATGTTGCTTAATATTATTATTATTATTATTACTACTATTATCATTATTATTAGTTATTATTAATTTTTATTATTATTATAGATATTATTGTTAGTAGTTTTTATTGTTATTTATTCTTAATATATGTGTAGTAAATATTCCTAAAATATATTGTAATTAAAAATACGTTTTTGGCCTACAAAACCTCTTTGACAAAAAAAAATTAAGTTTCAATTTTAAAAACAATTTTTTTTCTATATTTTCCAAAGTACTTATCTAAAATTATTTTTAACTAAACAAATCTAGTTTTTCATATTATAAATACTTTCTAAAATAGCATAAGGTACTTCTCCGAAATTTCTCTTTTCATGTCAATGACTGATCATATTCCTAATTCTCGCGGACTCGGACCCTTACACCTCGACCTCGGCTATTGGACAGAACGTGCCACCTTGATCATTGCAGCACACCAGGCGTACTACCAGGCAAGACACTTTGCCTTTATGTTTAATTTCTTGCTCAATATCATGCATGCTTTTTCTTTATGTTGTTCTTTTAAAATTATAGATATATGCAAATTATTATATTTTATGCAATTAGCTTAGAGTTAAGGGCCCACCGATGTTTGTGTATCTCATAAACTGTCACGATGTGCCACGGATTGTGTGTGAGCTGCGAGTCGCATATAGCTTCGGACTTGCGTATCGACCGTACATCAGTGCGTAAAGGCCGTACGTTAGGATGTAACTGCTAATAGATTTTTGTAGAAGACTTGGCAGTTATTAAGGATTAAACAGTGTCGTGGAGGCGACGCATGTGTAGTATCATGGGGAGGGGGAAGACAGTTATTAGCGTAGGGGCTACATGTTCAGTACACACATAGATTTGGGCCGATAGTGTCTCGTATGAGCGCTACTTACTGCCCCGGGGCCGATAGTTCTCGTATGAGAGCTACTTTCTGCCCATGGTCGATAGTGTCTCTTATGAGCGCTACCTACTACCACTCTCTCTCCATCTATGCTGAACACCTAAGCTCCTGCGTAGAACGTTGTCTTCTCAAAGTATATATCACATAAAATGGTTAGGAACCTTACTCATGCATACTTTTCTGTGAGCTTTTATTATTCAGTTTATTGGCATGATATTATGTGTCTTGTTACGTCCCTCTGAGGACCTGGTGATCTCTCCAGTGTGCTTCTTGATTTCTTGCAGTGATGTCGCTAAGGCCATTCCTTTCTTCGTGATGATTGCTATTGGACTTGCCATCGCTCTCGCTTACTAAATTTTTCCTTGTATATTTTTTCGTATTTAATTTGGTTGGTAGTGGACTTTGTCTCCGCCCAACTATTGTGTACTTGACAAACTCCAAGCTGCTTTATTATTATTTATCTTTGTGGATGAGATTAGTGTCTTGGCTTTCTACATTTTACAGCTTATGTATACATACGAGCCGTATATTTACTCGTATGTATACAGCTGGCATGATACGTATCTAGTCCTAATTATTTTGGGACTGGGGCGTTACATTTTTTTTGGTGGCCCATGCAGGTCAAGTTTGCCGATTCGGTTACATGACTGTACCGAACGGACCTGCAATATAGGATTAGAGTCTAGAATCTCATTCACCTACTTGACATCCTTTCTTGACTTCAAATTTCGAACTCTCGTTCGACCTCCTTGAATTGCATCTTGCTTGACTCCTTCTACCGTAAATTTCTTAGTTTCGTGTTTAGTAAGATGACTACACTAGTATATGCCCATAGTTAAACACATGGCTAGATAGATTGCATTGACAATTAATATCCATTGAGGTTATATTTGAGTATAAAGACATTTATTTTTTCTAGAGATATGATCATAGGGATTAGTTTAATTCCAAGTTGGGTAGTATCATATTACCGCCATCAAAGG
>JANAVB010042970.1:0-34371 GCA_029216955.1 Iris pallida
TGTCCGACGAGTGAAGGTGATTCGAAGGTCGGGGACGGCGGAGGAGAGGTCGGACGTGGCGGAGCGGTGGCGATCGACGCGTCTCGTCGGGCGCGTCGAATGGTGGTGGTGGTTGGCGGTGAAGGTCGACGGTGGGGCTGGGCGGAGCTCGTCGGTAGGTTAGGGTTTGGGAGATTTGTCGGGGAGAACGGGACAGCGGTTGTCGTGTGGGGAGATTTAGGTTAGGGTTTAGCTCAGGGGAGTGTGGGAACTTTTATGAGGCTTTCGAGGCGGGGGGCAGCGGACTTCGGCGGGCAGCGTCGTAGTCGGTCGGGGGCAGGTCAACGGAGCGGGTGAGAGCTGGAGGAGAGAGAGAGAGTTGGTCGTTGTGGGGGGGGGTTTGGTAGATTTGCAGTTAGGTTTTCCTATATTAGGAAATAACAAAAGGGATTTTTCAGTATTAAAATGCAAAATATTATTTGCATTCCTCAATTAAGAACAAATAATTTATTACAAACTGATATAAAATTATTTTAGAAAATTGCAAAACCTATTTAATTAATTTCAAATAATTTGCAAGTGATATTTTTATATAAAACTCATTTAGAAATTAGAAAATTCCTAAAAATCCAAATAAAATTTTTAAGGCCAAAACTAACATTAAAAATTAAGTAGCACTACTAAAACTAAAATTGAAAAACAGGGGCTTACAATGATGCCTTTGTATGATAACACCAAGAATGCTAAAATAATATGTCCACATGAAATTGTTAAGAATATGTTTACATGCTTCACTATGATTATTGCCCATGAACTGTAAACTGATGCTGTCCCAAGTAGAAGATCATTCTATTAATGCTTGCTAAATTGACCAGTTAGTATTGGTTTAGGCAAGTGGTTTGGATTCTGCTCGCCAGTACATAGATGATGTTCTGACCCACATTTTTGTGGGCAGGTGCTCGTGCTTGGGATGTTCTACACACAAAATTGGCTTGATTGGTCCCGCAGCATCGAAGATTTGTTGGACATACAGAACCTCTCCTTATATAATGATGTCTTCTGTTTATAATGACATAATGTATGGAATATTGTAATCAGTTGTACCAGTGAGTTGTAAGCCAAGTCGTATATCGAGTTGTAATCCAATGTATCCAAGTATCAATTGTAAGCTTATAGCCTTATTCAGTTGGCTTTTAATGTAAAGTGGATTGGTTGTAAGTATTGTACTTCAATACAAGTCTTGTACTCTCTCTCAATTATCAATAAAGAGAATAAAGTTCTATAAATCTCTGTGTGACCTCAAGTTATCCTTTTCTCTGCTGTTATAAAGAACTGATGTACTTCTATTCAATGAGAAAAATTGTCCTCACTAACTTCAATTGTCTGCTTCTGCCGCTGCGATGTGTTCTTATTTGAAGATTATCACATATGTACCATTTTTGCCTTGTACAAGTGCAATATCAGACTTGTACGCATCACGCCCAAGCGAGGACGATCGGTTCCAAGAGATAAAATATGTGATTAAATAACTCTACAAATCGGGGCGTGACACCTTTGTCAGTCCGTCTGCTACCTGATCTTTGGTTGGAACGTAGCCCAATTATAGTACTTCTTTCTCCAGCTTTTCTTTGATGAAGAATCTGTCAATCTCGATATGCTTGGTCCTGTCATGCTACACTGGATTGTTGGCAATACTAATAGCTGATTGGTTGTCACACCATAGCTTCATCTTCGCTCCCTGGTCCAGCTTTAGCTCCGTCAGCATATTCTTCAACCACAATAGTTCTGTGACTCCCAAGGCCATAGCTCTATACTCTGCTTCAGTTGTTGATCTGGCCACCACTGACTGCTTTTTATTCCTCCAAGAGACCAAGTTGCCTCCTACAAATATGTAGTAGCCCGATGTGGATCTCTTGTCGTCAGCACAGCTAGTCCAGTCAGAATCACAACAGTCCTCGATGCTTACATGATTATTTCTTCTGAAGATCAGTCCCTTCCTGGGGGCTTCCTTCAAGTACCTCAGAATCTGGTATACTGCATCAATATGACCCTTCCGGGGGTCATACATGTAGCGGCTCACCAGGCCCGGCTCCAGGGGAGGCAGGCTAGGCCTGCGCCTAGGGCCTCCTCTCCCAAGGGGGCCTCAAATTTTTTTTAGAGAAATTTTGAGTTACCCCCCACTTTTATTACCCAAATTAAGGGTGCACCCCACAGTTTTGCATTAATTAAGAACGACCCCCACTTCTAACAGTTTTCGTTCCTCACTAACAGAAACACGAGAAAGTGGTAATTTTTTGACGTAAATGCCCCCTCCCTCTATTTTGAAGTCTAATTTCTTTCCTAATTCCTAAAGTACCCCTCTTTTGTAAATCCCTACCGCTCTATCAACCTAATAAGGAGAGTCGGAGGCTGTGACCTAACCCCCAAAATCTCTCCTCCATTTCTTCTCGTGGTGATATTAGGGTTCACGAGAATGGCGACCTCTGCATGTCGGGTACAATGAAATTGCTTTCGAAATATTTTCCGTGAACATTTTGTTTTCTGGTTTGTCGTTTGCTCCTCTCTATTCTCAGTCATTTTGGTGTTTCTTGTAGAGAAATGTCAAATTTGCTCCAAGAACAACCCCTTGCTGATGAATGTACGTTCTTGAGCTCGCCTTGCAAGATGAAGAACTGCAAGGGGATTAGGCATTTGTTGAAGTCAAATACTAATTCAAATCCTGGGAGAAAATTTTTGAAGCGCCCCGTCTGCTCGGATTTTCAATGGTTGGATGCTGCTATTTTGGATTCAAGCTCTGGAAGTTCTTCTTCGACAATTCAAACGGAGGATTTTCACTTGTGGTGACTTAGGGCATTGGAAAACAATGCCCTTGGAAAGAAAATACTTGCCCAAATCGACACTGTGGAGGAAGAGAGCTGTCTTCATTTCAAAAGGAGTCACAGCAAGGGAAGGAGATTCTTGCAATGTATGAGATGCAACAATGCATTCCAATGGTTGAATGAGGCTGTTGCTATAGACAGAAAAAAATATGAAATTCCAGTTCAAATTGTAGTGAACACAACTTTAGACCAGTTGTGCCATAAATTTGGAAAAGAATTGGGAATGTAAAGTTGAAATTATGTAGTTGAGTGGAAGTTTCCCTCTATGTAATGAATTGAAGTCGAATTTGTGTGCTTTTGTTACTTTGTGAACAACATCTTCTCTCTCTTTTATGAATGTTGAGCATGAATATGCAGAGTTTAAATTGCAGGAACCTCAAAATATGCAATTTGTTACTTTGTGAACAACATCTTCTCTCTCTTTTGTTACTTTGTGAACACAACTTTTGTTACTTTTGTTACTTTGTGAACAACATCTTCTCTCTCTTTTGTTACTTTGTAACCTCGAAATATGCAATAACCTCAAAATATGCAGAGTTTAAATTGCAGTATCCTCAACTTTCAATTATCAGTAACCTCAACTTTCAATACAAGTAACCTCAACATTGAACAATATGCAGTAACCTCAAAATATGCAGTAACCTGAAAAAGCTAAAATTGCTTAATCTGTAGTAACCTGGACATAAAGTCCATATGCTTCAAAAGCTTCAAGAAGCTTAACAGACTTTAAAATGCATTAAGGATCACACAAAAGTGAAGCAAGCATACAAGTAGTTGCTTAACAGACTTTAAGGATTACACAAAATGCTTTAAGGGTCAACATACAAGCAAGAATCCTTCAAATGCTGCAGAATTCCTGAACAGACTTTAAGGATTACACAAAAAGTGAAGCAAGCATACAGTTAGTGCTTCGTACAGTTAGTGATTCATACAGTTGGTGATTCATACATTCATTACACTTAATCCAAGCAGCAAGCATACAGTAGTTGCTGCTTCAAAAATTGTAACATTAAACCAAAAATTGTAACATCAAACTCCTATTGTTGCTGCTGGCTCTTTCTGCTGTTGTTGAAGGAATCTTCAAGGATTGAAGGATTGTTGCTACTGTTGCTGCTGATGCTGCTTCCAATATTTACTCTGGCACTAGTATTCCATGGAGGTCTAAACAGAATTCATTGGCCTCCTTGGTGGTAGAATTGCTGCAATGTTATTAGTCCTGACAGACATGCCCAGGTTTTGATGTATCCATTCACTCCCAGACTTGAAGGGAATGGTAGATGAGTGAGGAGGTGCAGGACTTGGATGCAGCAAAGTGGAAGAACCTGGAGTTGGATTGGAAGGACCTGGAGTTGGATTGGAAGGACCTGGAGTTGGATGCAGCAAATTGGAAGAACCTGGAGTTGGATTGGAAGGACCTGATTGTTGTGGTGAGGATGGTATTTGTGGTCCTCCTGGTGTACCCATGGCCACAGCATCCTTCTTCTTACCCCTTGATGTCTTTGGCCTCTTGTAAGTTGTGTTAGTCTTTTGATGTACCCTTTGTTTTGGAACTTTGGGTGGTCTTGGTGGCCTTGGTGCCCTTGGTGTTCTTTGGTTCCCTCCAACTGGTCCACCTTGACAACCTCTAGCATTATGGTCAGTTGGCAACTTGCACCTCCCACAAATCCTCTGTTTCTTTCCAGACCTTGGTAACTCATCAGCCTCCCTCCTCCTAACACCCTTGGGTCTTCCAGGTTGCCTTCTTGTAGCAGGTGGACCAACTTGATATGGTGCTGCAATGGAACAAATATAGAAGAAATGAGACAGTATCTGCAAATGGGATACTGGGGATTTTTTAAAAAATGTTAACAATGAGACAGTATCTGCAATGCTAACAATTTTAAGAAAATGAAATACTGGAGACAATCTTAGCCATATCAAATGAGATACTTAGCCATATCAAATGAGATACTTAGCCATATCAAATATAGAGACAGTTGAGACAGTAGGCTATCAAATATAGAGCAATGGGACACTTTAAGAAAACAATGTTAACTTACTTGCTCCCATAAGCTTTGCTGAGGCAATGGGACAATCTTCCCAGCATAAGTTTCCTTGTAGGTATTAGCATGGTAGTAGTGGCTTGTGAACCTATACCAAAACAAGTATTTTATTAGCAAAATATAAACTGCTATAATGTACCTATAATGTATCTATACTGCTATACCCTTTCATAAACTGCTATATGTACCTATAATGTATCTATACTGCTATACTTTTTCTATACTTACATTGTCCATGTGGGCCTCATAGGTAAGTGCAGCTACAGCATGTACACAAGGTATCCCTGTTAAATCCCATACATGACAGTCACAAGTTTTGGCTTTAATATCAACTGCCCATCTGTTTTCAATGGAGAACACACTTGTGACACAAAATAACCCCTCATCAGCACCATTGACCTGAAACTGGTTGACTTGCTGAGACCTGTGCTCAATGATTTCTTTGCTTTTGGGGTCAAGTCATTCTCATCCCAGGCTTTAGAAACTATCTTTCTATCATAGATCAATTGCATGACCATCATATGATACATCTCCACAATCATAGTGGATGCTCTGCACCATCATATGATACATCTTTCTTATCAAAGAATGCTCTGCACCATCTTCTCATGTCCTCTTCCATCAGATACTTAAGACCCTCTGGACATTGTTCAGACAGTGCTTTGATCCATTTAGCAGTGTCAACCTCCCTATAGGCCCTAGCTGCACCCCAGGTTAGATGCTTCAACTGTAGGCTACTACTAATACGAGACTTGAAGTTCTTATAGAAATGTCTGAAACAAAATCTGTGGGGGTGTCCATAGAATTCAGTGTCAACTGCACTCCCTAGGCCTTTCTGCCTGTCAGATATGAATGTTATCTTCCCTGGATGTTGCAACAACTTGCCTTTAATAATGGACAGGAATGGCCCCATGTAGCTTCACACTCTGAAGTGCAAAGATAGATGGCAAGGGGAAACAAGCCATTGTTTCCATCTAAAGTAGCTGACAAACACACACCTCCATGCTTTCCTTTCAAATAACATCCATCTAACCTAACTAATGGTCTGCAACCCTTTATGAACCCTGTGAAGCTTGCATTGTACCCTATGCATAAGTAGCCAAATTCAGTGGTCCCAGCTATATTCCCACAGTTGCTACACTCCCTGGATTGAATTTCATGACCTGCTGTGCAACCTGAGGACATTTCCTATAACTTTCATCATAACCACTAAACAATTTCTCCTTCACTCTAAATATTGCCATATGTGCAGTCCAATAGGAGACCTTAACTGTAAACTTGGACCACATTTGCTTCTGAACATCCTTTGCCTTCCATGATATTGGTGTGCTTTAATGTCATCTTCCAACTGGTCAGCTATGAACTTGCTGTTAGCCATTTTGTTTGAGAGCTTTGAGGTATGCTTGCAAGTGTGGCCATCATTGAGCTGTCTAAGTGTACATGTAGTCCTGTCAGGTGAAATTCTGACCCTGCACAACCATGGACAGGTCTCCTCTCCACACACCCCCATATCCTATTTGATTCATTCTTTACAAATTTGATTTCAAACCTGTTTGTTATAGCAAAAGTCCTTAAAAATGATCTGCACTCACTAGGTTCATCCACGTTGACCTAGGACTAGTGCACCCACAGTTGGAGCCCTGTATTCCTTCTCACCCACTCACCCTCACTGTATAAGTCATCAAAATCAGCAGGTCTATGATCACATTCAGAAGCAGATGATGGACAACTATGATATTCCTCTTCAGGCTCTAGTTCATCAATTTGAGCTTTCTTCCTTCTCAGAAACTCTTCCCTCTGAAACTCTGTTTCTTCCCCCTTCTTCATCCTGCTTTCTGAAATGTGGTCATCACTGCTTGGTAAAATACTCCTCATCCCCCTCCTCTGTTTCTTCCTCTGCATCAGGTATTTCTCCTCCACTGCCTCCTCTGCATCATGTATTTCTCTCCTCCGCCTCTCTGCATCATGTATTCTTCCTCCACTGCCTCCTCTGCATGTGTTCCCTCTGCATTGGGACATTCTGCCTGTGTACCCACTGTCTGTGTACCTTACCATCTTTTGAACCATCACCTGCTTTCCAGCCTCGCTTGACCATCTTTACCACCTATACTGAAGACCCTTGATGGCATTGCATCCAACTCCTCCTCTGGGAGGTCCACATCACTATTACTAGGTAGAGGTTCAACATTCTCAAGTTCCAATTGAACAACAGGTTTTTAGGTGATTTTTTATGTGCTACCTCTTTACAAGTCTTCTCCTATTGTAACTGGTTGCATGGTAATTGATGCTTGTGTCAGAATATGTTGTTGTTCATGGCTTGTCTCTTTACCAACCTCTTCTAAGTACAAGTGTCCATTTGTCAGGCAATTGGTTGCCATCATAGCCAGCAACTCAGCATCAGTAAGAACCTCCACTCTTTCACCATTGTTTGAGTCATCAACCCATTGGTACTTATAACTAGCCCCCAAAGTATTACTCTGAATTATGTAGGGTATATCCAATAAACTAACCAAGTCTGGGTCCACTTCAACAGCTACAGAACTACCATTCACATGGTGGACCCTAAGCATGACTTTCCTACATAATTATACAAGTATAGTGAACTACCATGCACACATATAATAACATGCTTACAAACAACATACTATAGTGGACCCATTCAGAAAGCTAAACATTGAATAGACTAAACAATGAATAGAGAGGAAAGTAAAAGTTATGAAAGTATAACTTACAGTGGGAGACTGGCTTTCATCATATCAGTGGTCCAGAGGAAGCTCTGTACGAGAAAGGGGTTTTTTTTGGGATTGGAAAATTTAGGACTTAGCTACGATCTGAAAAAGGAGAGACACATGTCGAAGGTGCTCAGAAGAAAGAAATACATAACTCGTGAACCCTAATATCAAAGAAAAATTGCAAAAAAAATGGAATATTACCTAACTTGCAGACTTCGGCATGGGAGCAGGACGATCTTCCTGTAACACACGACGAGATCGAATGGAAGGAACGTGATCGAATCGAAGGGGGTTAGGTAAGAGTCGATTACGGAATGGAAATTGGGGATTAGGTTAGGGAAGGAAATGGAGATTATTGGGGATTAGGTTTTCGAGTGAAAAGAGAGTTTGGGAGAGAGAGGCGGTTAGGGGATTATTAAGGGGGGTAGTTTAGGAATTCCATAAAAAGTTCCTAAGGGCTGTAGGTCAACAGTTCCAAGCAGGGGTATTTACGTCAAAAATTACCACTTCTCGTGTTTCTGTTAGTGAGGAACGGAAACTGTTAGAAGTGGGGGTCGTTCTTAATTAATGCAAAACTGTGGGGTGCACCCTTAATTTGGGTAATAAAAGTGGGGGGTAACTCAAAATTTCTCTAAAAATAGGGTTATTTACACTAACTACCCCTATATTTTTGATTTTAACACGGGGTACCCCTACTTTTAAACTATTTACACTAACTACCCCTTGTTTTTTGTTTATTACACGGGGTACCCCTACTTTAAGGAAAAATAAAAAAATTATCACTAACTACCCCTACGTTTCTAAAGGGAGGGGTAGTTAGTGTAAATAGTTTAAATCAGGGGTACCCCGTGTTATAAATAAAAAACTAGGGTAGTTAGTGTAAATAACCCCTAAAAATACACAACAGATTTTTTTTTTGGGCCGTTAGAAGAAGACAACAGCTTTGTTATTCACAAATGATAAAAAAATTTAACAAAGGGCCTGCCGCCTGGAAGTCTAATAGGCAATTGTCAATGGCGGCCAATTGTTAATTGTTATTGCGGCAACAATTAAAATCTAGGGGTCCGACTATTGGCACCCCACCCATTTCTAAGGACACCCCAAAAAAATTAAAAAACATGTTAAAGACCAATATACCCCCAAACGTTTTCTTAGTACACCCCAAAAAAAAATCGCGATGCGCTCGACAAATACTGGTCGAACAGACAAGGTCTGTTCGACAAGTATTGGTCGAACATGTCTTGACATGTTCGACCAATACAGGTCGAACAGACCTTGTCCGTTCGACCAGTACAGGTCGAACCTACTGCGCCCAAATTTTTTTTCACTTTTTGTTTCGGTCGCGGTCGTCGGGAATCGGAGAGGGGGAGAGGAGGAGGAGGCGGGTCGGGATGAGGGGGGGTCGGGGAGGAGGAGGTGGGTCCGGGGGAGGGGGGGGTCGGAGGAGGAGTCGGGGAGGAGGAGGAGGAGGGAGGAGGGGGGTTCGGAGGAGGAGGAGGGGAGGAGGAGGAGGAGGAGAGGAGGATGGGGGGGTTCGGAGGAGGAGGAGGATGGGGGGTTCGGAGGAGGAGTCAGGGAGGAGGAGGAGGAGGGGGGGTCGGAGGAGCCAGGGGGAGGAGAGGAGGAGGAGGAGGAGGAAAGGGAGGGATGGGGTGTGCTTAGTAGGGGAGGGTAGTAGGAATAAGGAATTTTTTTTTTTTTTTTTTTTTTTTAATGGGGTGTCCTTAGAAATGGGTGGGGTGTCAATAGTCGGACCCAAAATCTAGACCTAGAAAAAAGGAACAACATGTCTCCATCTCTCTCTCTCTCTCTCTCCCAAAAATAGCTCCCTACGGTTTTTTTTTTTTTGGGAAACAGATAGTCCCTCCCCAAGTCTCCCTCCCGCAGCGCGCTGCATGCATCCGTGTATTTTTCTAATTCTCTTCTTTAATTTCTAATGGTCTTTTTTTTTCTTGTGAAATTGGTATAAATTTGAGTATTTTTGTTTGGCTATTTGACAAGTTAATTATCATCTCTCTTTCTCTAAATCTCTAAATAATATTTTCTGATAATTGATCCATCTCTCTCTGATTTTTTTGCTATCACTTGGGACACGGTTGGATCTGAGATGTGAGTTATTACTTGTCAGTTCACGGCCACCGGGCAACGAGTCGTCGACAATGTTGGCAAGCAGAGCAGAGCCGGCTCGGAGGCTCCTTGGTCTTTGCTTGAGAGGTGAGACTTTATTTTGTACTATAATTGTTTTACATTATTTGTTTGTTTTGTTCCTCCATATATTTGTTTGTTTGCTTTCATTTTAATTTGGTCAATCAGAAAAATTGTAAATGATTCTTCCTATATGAACTATGAAATATTTGCTGAAATTTTCAACTTCATTGTCAGTAAGGAAAAAAAAAAGTAATCATAAATTGTGCAGTCTGATTTCGTTGTTGCTCTACTAGCAAAGTTTCATTAGTGTTATCAAGTGAATAATTCATAATCAGTAATGTATTTGCCAATGAAAAATAATATCATAAATTATGATTTGTGCCGTCTAATTTCATTATTGCTCTACTAGCAATAATGAAAAGTTGTTTTTACTTTTTAGATTTCTTGAATTTAATAAAAAATATATAGAGGACTGAAGGCCTCATTTATAGGACTTGTCTAGGGCCTCCAAAATGCTGGAGCCGGCCCTGCGGCTCACTACACTGACCGCAAAGCTGATATCAGGTCGAGTGTGGCTCAAGTAGATCGACTTGCCCCCAATCTCTGATATCTATCCCGGTCAACTGGTTCTCCAGCTTCAGCATCCAGTTTAAACTTCTGGTCTATCGGTGTCGTAGCTGGTTTGCATCCCATCATCTCCGTTTTCGTAAGCAGGTCCACTACGTACTTCCTTTGAGAAAGAACGATTCCCTCATTATCTCGAGCAATCTCAATCCCAAGGAAGTATCGAAGAGGGCCAAGATCCTTCACCTCGAACTCCTTGCCAAGCTTTCCTTTGAGTTGGGCGATCTCCTGCTCATCATCGCATATGATAATCATATCATCTACATATACCGCAAGCATGGTGATGTGGCCTCCACTTCGTCTGAAGAAGACAGTGTGATCAGCATTGATCTGCTGATATCCCATCCCTATCATTGCTCTTCTGAACCTGTCAAACCATACTTGAGGAGACTGCTTCAGTCCATAGAGGGACTTCTTCAGTCTGCAGACCTTGCCTTCTGTCTGTTTGGTGCCGAATCCTGGTGGTATCTCTATGTACACCTCCTCCACTAGATCCCCATAAAGAAATGCATTCTTTACATCCAGTTGGTGTAGCTTCCACCCTCCACTGGCTGCCAGGCACTACACCAAAATGGTAAATTAGGAACATTTAACGTTTTTCAATCTGGAACGCTTATTTTTCGTATCGAGATTCTGCAACGGAACAAAAGGGTTCCGGAGTAGAAAATCGTTTCTAATATATTCTATTTTAATTTAAAGGGAAAAAAACTTGTGTAGGTATACTTTTATACCGTTCCAAATATTTCCCAATTTGAAGAAAGCACACGTACGCATTTTATGTGCTTAATGAGGAAAGTGTCCAAAGCAACAAAACCTCTCCCCTCTCAAACCTAAACCACTTTTATCTCCCTTTGGCGTATGAAAGCCCTTTTAGCTCCGTGTTCCTCCTTCTCTACTACTACCACCATCGACGCGTCCCGTCGTCCCTCCCCCTCATCCTCCATATGGATCTGATCACGGTCGGACCCCTCCTCATAGTGTGTCGCTGCTTCGGCTTTATCACCATTGTCATCACCCTGCTCTGTGCCATCGTCAATATTCTCTCCCCTCGTTCGCTTCTTTAAGAAAGACTCCGACATAAGGAAAAATAACCCAAAGTTCCCATTCCTCCCACCCTAATTCTTGATTTTCTTCATTTATGAAGATTTTTGGCAAGATATTCTTGTGCTACACGGTTGCGGTCTTTCCCTTCGTGGCGGTGGCGAAGTTGAATGGGGCTTCGTAATGAAGTTCTGGAGAGTAATTTTCTCGATTCAAAATCATGCATTCCTTATAGTGAGCTTCCGTTCCTCTTTCCTAAAAAATTTCTCTCTAAATTTGTTTCTTTCCACAATCCCAGAACGTCAATATCCACTCTCCTTCGTTTTTATTGGAGTTGGTTTGTTGATCGATTTTATTGTTTTGATTTTTGGATTGGTTTGTTTTGTAGGTGAATAAGAACAATTGTACGTTCGCCAAGAAGGATCTGACGTCGTTGCAGATTGGCATCATCCTCCACAGTTCTTACGGCATCGCGCACTTCTTACGCGCTGGTGAAGAGTGTCACCCGGAGCAACCATGGTATATTTTTTTGTTGCTTGTTGCATCTACAGAACATCTAAAGAAGTAAAATCTAATGGAAGCTATTTTGCCGTTCTCTACTTTGAAGTTAATGTAGAAATGCTTGTTAGGCAGATAGATAGGTACCAATTAGTTTTTAAGCTTCTAATTCATGTGATTAAAATCTCTTCTTTTTTTCTTATCGGCACACAAGAATAATAGATACAGTGGTACTGGCACATATAAACTTTTTTATACACATTATATACTAATAGTACATGGATAAAAGGATATTATTCTCAACAACTTGAGATGTGATTATTTCCAAGTTACATCAGAGTATCTCTCTTCGTGGTATGTAAAACATGTCTATGTCCATTTTGGGTCATTTTTCGTGCATGAAACGTACATTTCATCATGTCGTGTTGAATAGTATTGTTCATGATACAGACTCCACGACATAAAAAATATATATGTTATGTCCGTGTCTACATATGTCATATTCATGACAATGTTTGTAGGAAACCTGGTCAGGAATCCTTTATTTGGTGCTAAATTTCTAGCAAAGAGAAGTCATATGACTTTGAAGGTTGGTTGATAGTAACTACACTCTTCTAATGGAACCCAACAATGGCTATACTGCAGAAATGATTTATTTGAAAAAAAAAATACTAGAGAAAGCAATTGCACTCTCTTAATGGGACCCAACAATGGCTATATTGCAGAAAGATTCAGACAAAACATGGTTCTTTCATTTATTTGTATATTTAAGAACCTCCTGCTTATATGTATACCTGTGGTAGTTACTTTTTATACCTTTTGTTTTTTTCTATATTGTTTGACAAAGTCACCAAAGATGAGGAAGAAGTTGCTCAGGCTTTGACTATATTGGTTAAACCTAGCACCATAAGCAAGGTAATTAAGAATAAAGAGGATAGGAGAGCTCTGAAAAGAAACTCAGAGACGATGGAAGTATTAAATTCCTTTTCAGAAGGTTTAACCTGGCATGTTTCAATGGTATTTTAACTGACATGTTTTCATTTAATAGCTTTGAAAGAGTACAAAAGTTTTACTCCAATGCAATGGTTCTTTGGCAACATACCTCTCCTTGTGGGGAAGAATCGCATAGAGATGTCTTGAAGCCTGAAACACAAGTGTTGGAGAAGCCAATAGATCTGGTCATCGATCTAGGTTAAGTTCACTTGATTAATTTTTTTTACTAAAGTGTCTTTCCATTGTTATTCAGTAGACTTTGGAATATATTTTTCTGTAGTACCGAGTATTTTTGCAAGAATATTTTCTTTCCTCTACTAATTTGCTTCATTTAAATCAGTTATGAAACTTGACACAAGTGAATTTCGATATTTCTGAAATGATATGGTCCATTACAAAATCTTTGCTTGATATTGTCCAGAGAACAACAATGTTGCAACCATCTTTGCTTATACTGTCATATGTTGAATCATGTCATATTACTGAACTATTTTTTTCTGCATATGTAGCATGCATATCTGATCATCTTAGCTATGGCAACACGTGAAGTGCATTTTTTTGATCTTGAGAGTTTAGTATGCATTCATTGTTCCGCCTTCGTCAAAATGTTAAAAAAGTTGCAGTTTCTCCACATCTGGACTCTTTGGGATTACTTAGAATATGAAATTAGAATTCCTAATCCTCCTTTGAGATCAAGTTTGAACGTATAGTTGATGTGTCATATTCATTTGTTTCTTCGTCGGAAATGATTTTCTCCCGCACATGACGACACTTGAAATTCGTGGGGTTTGTTCCTTTTTTTTTTTCCATTTTCCATATACGACTGTTTACAGTCATATAAATTGATGTCATATCACAATTATATTTTTTTTAAAATGTGTACTAAATTTCATCTCTCCGTACTTTTTGGACGGGGTGTGATCAATTTGTTGATGGTCGTTTATAAGAAGGAATTCAAGTAGGTGCACGGTAGGTGTATAGTTGGACTTCCTTTTGTATTTGCATATACATGTGCACAAAATGTAGCAATTAGTTTGTTTACTTTTAATCCTATGCTGTTATTTTGACAAGTGACATATATTTTCTTTTTAATCCTATGCCGGGTCTATTATGCTTGACTTATACCAACAATAGTGCTCGTACAACATTGAAGAACCTATCATCTCTTCTGAATGCAACCGTTGACACAATTGACAACGTTTCGTTTGATCTGATTAGAGGTCTTGCTAACGTGGAAAGGAAACTCTAAATTTCTCATGCTCAGTGGATGATCAGGTATGCTTAGCTATGCCAAACGAAGATTATTTATTTCAATCCAGAAATATTTCCATTTGACTTTTTAGTTGGATCAATATTCAACCTAGATCACTACATTGTTCCAATCCATTAGTAACAAAACAAAAACATTTTGTTTTCATATTCTGAGTTGTGCTTTGGAAGGAAAAGGTGCCAAGACCACCCTGTTCTTTGTCGAGTTAGTAACAGAACAAACAACACCTGATATGATGAATCTAGACAGCCCAAATATTCAAGCACACTTGTCACTACTTACATAAAATTGGGAAATATTCTGAAATTGATGTTTTTTCCGGAGTGAAGTGACAGAAAAGAACATTTCTTTTTTGCTAGAATTTGTGTATCTGCAACAGAAATTATTCAATCTAAGATTGTAGTCTAGCATATCCATATCCAGTTCTAAAATCTGTTGGTAGGGAGGATGACTTCTATCACAGCTTGTTAGTTCTACCTGCCTGCCTGATCTTGGCATTAAAGTAATTATTTTAAACCTATGCTTGTCTTTTGGCAAGTGACATATTGCTGTTCTTCAATGTTGTACGAGCACCATCAACTGCAGTTACCTACTGCTGCCCAAACTGTAGTATCTTCCTGCACATATAACATCTGCCAACTTGTTACTACAGTCCAGTTTGGACTGCTACACCATCTGCACATCTTATACAAATATCTGTTGCAGGAATATGCACACTAACTACTCATGTGTTTATGTATCAAATGCACACATTATATTCTACAAAGTCTGATACTTTCCCCCTTTGCCCTTGATACTTTTCGATACTTATTTGTAGGACTTGATCACTTGTTCTATGATGCCAATAGAATTTGGCTCAACAATTAAAGATGACGAAAAATTAGTGACTTTCTCGGGAAGCAATCTTTATGTCTCATTGTTAGAGTACTTAATCTAGCACATTCAATTTTTACTGCTTTAAGTTTTAGGTTAAAGATGACGAAAAATTAGTGACTTTCTCGGGAAGCAATCTTTATGTGTCTCATTGAATGAATAAGTTCTTGTGGTCAAATTATTGTCATGGTTTTAAACAATCTTTGAAATGTCTACAGGTCGTCATATTTTTTGCTTCCTCGTTAATCATCACTCCAAGCCTCCGGTTACTAACAAGAACGTCAAGTGTCAGAGGAATGGAAGAGGGATTGTTTTCACAGTTTTCGAAAATTATTTTAGCATGATAGTTAGTTTAGTAAAGTTGTATTAACAACATTTATGTATGAAATTTTTGATTTTATTAGTCTATGTAGATTTAAGATGAACTATTTTGCATGTACTGTGCTTTGGAAGTTCGTTTACTTACATTTAATGAGTTACATTCATAAAATCTTAAGATTACGCGATATTAATTGTCAATTGTCATTTTGTAACAAACTTTCTTAGATTTGCTTCAAATGCTACAGGTTTTTTAATTCATAGCATAACCATTTATGTTGTAATATATTGTCTATAGATTATTTATGATGTGGACAATGAAATAGGAACAAAATCTATGTTCTTAAAAAACTAGAACACTTTTTAGGCCGTTCTACTAATTGGTGCAAAAAATAATAAACTCGTTGTTATGAACGTTTTCCGATGGAACACTTTTTAGTCGTTGTAATAAATGGGTAAAAAAATACTAAAACACTTTGTTAGGAACGCATTTATGGTGTTCCAAAATTGGAACACATTTTAGAGCCGTTCTAGTAGTAAACATAAACTAATATAAAACACTTTGTTAGGCACGCTTTGTTGGTGTTCCAAATCTGGAACGCCATTAAATCGTTCCTGTATATGTTTCTTGGAACACTTTAATTTCGTTCCAAGAAATTTGGCAGCCCAAAAGTAGGCATAGAATATAGGCGTTCCGAAAATTAATTGGAACGGAATCCTATCGTTCCAAATGGCTATTTTGGTGTAGTGAGGGAGATCAAGGTCCTGACAGTGCTCATCTTCTCCATTGGTGCAAAGGTCTCGTTATAGTCGATGTCGTACGTCTGATTGTATCCTTTTGCCACCAGTCGAGCATTATAGCGCTCAACCTGTCCATCTGGGTTCTGCTTCACAGTAAACCCATTTGCATCCGACTGCTCTTTTCCCTTCTGGCAGTCTCATCAGCTCCCAAGTGTGGTTCTTCTCAAGATCTTCCAACTCCTCATGTATTGCCACTTTTCACTTTGGATCGTTCTTGGCAACCTACCAATTGTTAGGTACAATAATACTATCTAAAGATGCTATAAATGCTCCAATGAGAAGATGCTCCATGAGAAGAAGATATATGATCATAAGAAACAAACTTAGCAAGGTCCCAACCATATCTGTCCGGATGATATCACCTGAGGAGGGTGGTGGTGTAGATGAGGAGGATGGTGGTTAGATGAGAAGGATGATGGTGTCTCAGGAGTTGGGACAGACGCATGCAAGGACTTAGCACTGGAACTGTAGATAATGGTCCTGCAGTTTGCTTCTCTCTTCTGCTGTAGGTAAGTAACTCCCCCTGAGCCGTAGGCCTGATACTTCTTATCTCCTCCCCATGTTCTGCTTCACCTTCATGTTTCTCCTCAACCGTGCCTCTATGCCATACTTCTAGATCGGTTACCACCAAGTTCTCCATCTTCCCCTCTCGCCTTATATTGGTAGTATTAGGCGTGTTGTGCGAAGTTCCCTCATGGCGGTAATATGGCTCATGCTCTCGGAAGTGGACATCCATACTAACGAACTTCTTCTTCTCTACTGGACTCCAGCACACATATCCCTTCTGAGTCGCTGAGTAGCCCACAAAGATGCACTTGACTGCTCTGGGGTCAAGTTTTCCAACTGATGGTCTGTTGTCTTTCACAAAGCACACACACCCGAACACCTTTAGTGGGAGTATCCCACTATTATTGCCTTGTAATACTTCGCATGGGGACTTCCATCCCAGGACTTTTGAAGGCATCATGTTGATAAGTTGAGCTGCTGTCAATACTGCATGTTCCCATAGATTTTGTGGGACATTTATGTCGATCATCATACTTCTTGCGGTCTCTAGAAGGTGTCGGTTTTTCCTTTCTGCTATTCCATTTTGTGCTGGTGTGTATGCACAGCTGGTCTGGTGCTGTATTCCGTGTGCTGACAGGTACTCTGCAAGTGTCCTGTTGGTGTACTCCGTTCCATTGTCAGACCTCAGTACCTTCACTACTGCATTTTACTGAGTCTGGACATGTTTATGGAAGTCCCGAAAGCAAGAAATACTTCACTCTTATTTTCATTAAATACAGCCAGGAGACACGAGATGCACAATCAATAAAGAAGACAAAGTACTTATATCCATTCATAGTGTTAGTAGCACATGGACCCCAAACATCAGAATGTATTACCTCAAAAACAAGAGAACTCTTATGACCAGTACCAACATATGAGCTTCTAGTAAGCTTTCCTAACTCGCATGCATCACATACTAATTTCTGTTTATTTGATTTTGCATACATCTCTGGATACAACTTACTTAGAGTATCAAAAGAAGAATGTCCCATCCTCCTATGATGAAGTATCAAAGTATCTTCAGTCATCTGCTGCAGCTCTCCCATTCCAGCCTTCTCTGCCATAGATATCAATGCTGAGTCCAGTCCTTCCCGATCTAGGTACCACAGTCCCTCATGCCAGGTGCCAGTCCCAAGTCTTCGTCCTGTCCCTTTCTCCTGGAAGATCACCTTAGGAATATTAAAAGAAACAGTGCATTTTAGTTGGAGAATTATAGAACTAATAGACAAGAGACTGACTGGAAAGGATGGAGCATGTAACATATTGGATAATCTTACTGAACCTGTACAATTAACAGTACCCTTACCGACCACTGGCTAAAAAGTGCCATCTGCAGTCTGAATGGTGTCTGCTGGTGCTAGGTGAGTGTATGAAAAAAACTCACTAGCGTTACCGGTCACATGCCGAGATGCTCCTGAGTCGATAATCCAGTCTGACGTTTTAAGGGAAGACATAGATACAAGAGCGAGTGACTCGTCAGTGCCTTCTGATGGGTGAGCATACATAGCGGTGTTGCCTCCGAAGAATGGAGTGGATGTCTGCTCTGCTCCGCTCCTCCTGTCTCCTTCGGTCGACGCTCTCTGCTTTCTCTCTAGCAGGTCGAGCAGTGCCTGATCCTCCTTAGTAAAGGTACCACCAGCTTCTCCATTCCCTTCTGCCACCAGCAAGTTTGTCCGATAGCCTCGTCGGCCTCCTCGACCACGTCCACGTCCAATATATTCTCGTCATCGTCCACCACCTGAGTCTCCTTCCTTAGGTGGTTTGGTACAAGCATATCGATGATGGCCCATCTCCTCGCAGTTGTAGCACTGTCGATTGTGTTGCCAGAGCTCTCCCTTGGATTCTGTGTCGCCCGAGCTAGCAGCTGTTAGTGCCGACTTTGCTTCGGGGGGACCACATGTGTCACGCCCCGCTCCCGTAGGAGCGATCGTCCTCGCTAAGGCGTGATGCCGTACGAGCCTAGATTGCGCTCGTGCATGGCAGGTTCCATAACGACCGATTTCAGCGGCTGCGACGGGGTCGTCGCACAGAAGTCCCGAGCAGAGACATTGAATAATAGTAGCAGAATTTGAAGCAAAACACATGAACACAAGTCATTCAAAGGAAACTCTTTTATTGATACTGAATACAAGGTTACATTTGTGGGCGCAAGGCCAAATTACAATCACTCAAGCTCACTCTCCTCACATTTACAAGTTCACTCTGCTCTCTCTCATCTCTCAATACAAATGCTCGATCCAGCGGAAGCTTCGGAAGGCGACGTCCATACATTATGTCCCGTATAAGTCTTTTCTCCATGCGGCCGCACGCTTCGAGTCGCCAAGGAACTTCGTGCCTCGACGCATCCAAGCGAGCTCTGCGCCACGAGCTTCTACCTGTGCCTGCACATGTAAACTATGTGGGTGTCAGTACTCAACTGTACTGGTGGAATGAGCTCCTCGCCCACCCATACAAAACCCGCACGTTTTATTTACTTTGTGCAACATAGTCCCTTCTTATCAATTGTCTTTCTAGTCTTGCCTTAGGATCCGTTTTATGACCGACGCCTTGCCTACCTTGTGTCATTAGACCATCCCGTGCTTGCAACATTCGACGTTAACTCATACCTTGCCTCAAGACCCTTATCGTGCCAACAACGTTAACCTATCGAGTCGTGTTTGCCTTACGGCTTAAATCAGAGACGCAACTACGCGATAAGATCCCATTCCCGTGTGACCGTGCTTTAAATCCTTGCTGAGGCTGTAGTGCCCCGTCCCTACATCGTGCCCCGTCTCCGTCCACGGGGTGCGCGAGAAAGGAACACTGTCGCTATCGATTCGGTCGGGACCGATAGGTCGGAATCGGCCGAGTCGATCGAACGGGAACGGTTGAATTAAGATCCATTCCACGTTATGGAATGGCTTCTTCGGAACCAAGTCCCATATTCAGCGGGTTGCGCCTCGAGGATTGGCTCTGCGGCTGAGTCGGGAGAGACCTCCCGTTGCTCTGGTTTTCATGCCTCACTTGAATTGGCTTTGGCTTTCGTTTTCGTGAATGCTTTCGATGGGTTTTCGTGACGCGTTTTCGAGCTCGCATTCATATCGAAATTCTTTGAAATACACAGTGTTCTAATCAGTTGCTTATGCGATTGCAGGTGATCGCGTAGGCGACGACAGCGCAACCAACCGGTCGCTCGCTTGAAGCAAGCCTAAGGCGAGTGGCTGACCTCCTTCGCCCCGTCCCTCTACTTCAAACTCAATATGTGAAGTAAATAAAAAGCTTGTCATAATAATGTAGAATCAATGAAATCGTGCCACGATACTTCATGAAACACTTGTTAACGAACTGCCGGTTTTGGAAATCGAAAACATGCTTCCCTATGCAATTATCTTGGTCTATGCAAACCAATGAATGAATCAATTAATGTTTATCGCAACGATACGGCTAAATGACCAAATCAACTAAGTTCAAAGGAAAACGGTCATTGGACAACTTGTCGACAAGGTGTAGTTTCCTCGAACGGTTACCTAAGCCAAGGGACCGATTCGGCCCGGGAGGAACGAGTGTATAGTAAACGCCAGCCCTTCATCGGCGCGAGTTATGCGGGAACTTTCGCACAGGGCTCGCTACCCGACGCGAAAGGGTCGCCGTCTAACTCAGCTATATGTCCGCGATGGCTTGAAATTGCCAGTGGCCTCCACACCCTTCACACTGCTTAACAAACGCACATGGCACGGGATGATTTTGATAGTTGCTCAATGTTATACAATTTCATATGCTTGCAGCAAAACATGTTAACATGCAAACCGAACAAGATGGTTAGAAAGATCATTGAACTAGCTAGCTAACATGTTTACAAATTTCTTGAATCAAATGCAGAGCTTGGATTTAATTAGCCATTCGCCAGTACATGTGTATCGTGCTGATCCTCGCTCTTTGCAGGTCCCGCGAACCAGGAAGGACGCGCCAACTAGCTCGGCGACGTTCGTGACTTTTGAAGCTTCGGCCGTGCGTCGAAGACTCTCTTTCAACGACTCTACTTTTGAAGGCTCTCGACAGTCCAAGAAAAATGACTCAGCGTCCCTCCCATCCAGGTCAATGGAGTACTTGTGAATATTGAGGGATGTGTGCAATGTATGGAACGGCTATCTCATCGGCACTCTTTTGTAATCGAGTCATGTTGTAGCCCGCGCGGCAAAGAGTCTTGTATCGGAGTCTATAAAAAGATGTTCATTATCAATAAAGATCAAGTTTCCTTTAATTATTGTGTGTATCAATTTGTCTGCGTACTCTCTTAGATCTCGTGTCTCGGATTACCTTATGACTAGGCCTTGTGCGAGCGCAAATTAGGTTCGCACGGCATCACGCCCGGGGGACGACTATCGATTCGACGGAATCGGGGCGTGACAGAGGCTGTGCCTCGTTATTCAGTAAGACTTAACCATATCGCCGCCTCGCGGCCCTCGCCGCCTAGCGGCCCTTGCTACTTGACCACCAACTGACCCAATCAAGACTTCTGAACTTATGTCGACCCACTTTTGCCTTGCGGCGGTTTCCCGACTTAACTCAAACAACTCAACCAACTTAAGGAACTTATATGCCGACAACTCAAGACTTGACGCCACCTCTCGTGCCGAAGCACGACGCCTATGTTGAAATCCAATCTTAGGCCCGAACTTTGTGTTCTAACTGTCCACACCTTCAACTCAACTCAATCCAAAGGCATACACGCGGTTAGCCGCTATTTGCCGACATCTATATGAACTTGGCCACCAGCATCACAAGCTGTACCTTGACGTATAGTTTTGTTAATCAGGATCCTTTCGACGCAAGTAGCTAGCCCCGTCGCAAGTCCCCGCTTAACCTGTGCCAAAACCTTACGCACGACTATACCCTGTTCCCTCCTAGGCCGAGTCGGCCCCCATGGCCCAGGGGTTACCGCTCGAGGGTTCATCGCCCTTGTCGACAAGTTGTCAAATGACCATGCAAGACTCGACACAAACTGACGTCTCACACAGTCATTCCTTTACCGAAACCAAGACTTCTATCCTTGAGACCCCTCGACGACCCACGGTCGCGAGCATTCTTTCCTTGAGACCCCTCGACGACCCACGGTCGTGAGCATTTCCTTCCTTGTTACCCTATCATTTGGTTCAACTCATAAATGCCTATTTGATATCCCTTTCTTAAAACTCACCTTGAATCATAGTCCTTGCCTTAGACACTAAGCCCGTGCATCGTGCCTTAAGCCAATCGTGCTCTACGTGATACTCCTGCCCAAGTCGATGGGCCTTGAGATCGAGGGACTACTTAACTTGACAACCGCAGAATGGGCGGGACAACACTTGGAACGACTTAGGTCGACCGGCATAACTTTGCCTAACTTACTCAAGCCTACGACTTAACCCGAGGGACGAGCAGAGGCTATGCCAAGCCTTGCACAATGGAACCGTGCACGCTTTATCAAGCGTTCATGTGGGCGACGCCTATGACTTAGGCTAACTCTTAGCTTTTGCACTGAAGACCAACATTCCTTCTCCCAAGCCACGGGACGAAGGACCGAGTGTCATTTTCAAAGCACGCCGTGTGCCGACTCTAAGCCAACCGTTGGACCTTTTTCATGTTCTAACTCATTTCGATCCGTCGGGATTATTCCCTTAGCTATGTGGATTCATCTCTTTTATTATTAAGCCTACTTGTGCAAATTGAAAACACGATTTATTATGTGAAGGCAAAGATGAGGTAAGTTCACCGAAACTATCCCACCTGAGCGAGCGGTCGCCTTGACCGAGCGATGTCTTCCAGCTGCCGTTGCAATGCTAAGGCCGAACGCCGTCGGCGTTTCGATTCCTCCGATTGACTGAGCGGGACGGGGCACTACATCATACACCACTCAGAAAAAGTTTCGTCCTCGAAACTAACTGAGTACACTTATCGACTTGCCACTTTACTCAACATTCAAGACTCTCGCACAAACTACGCCTATGCGTTTTCCCAAATCCGAGTCACACTCGCACTACCCTCAATCCTTTCCTCAAAACGTACGGTCTTAAAATCCTCGACACTTCCTCGTTCCTCAAATCTCATTTGATTCAACATATCACTCAGTATGGATCGTGCACATATCTTAGGCGTCCCCAAAACACATGCATTTCAACCAAGCCTCGTGATAGCGAATCCCGCCATCACCACTCGAGTCGGATCGTGCACGCATTCAAGCGTCCTTGATATACATGCATGTCAACCGAGCCTCATGAGTGGTGCCTTCACCATTCCTATCGCTCCGTACCGGAACGTCTGTCTAACCGCTAGGCTGTCTTTCCGTCAGTATTGGAATCATAGTTCCCAAACAACGATATCAACACTGACCCCATCCTAAGGTCAAACCAAGTTGATAGTACGGGATTTTCTACCCAAGCTCGCATCACTCTGATTTCTAAACATCGAGCATAGATTGCCTACGCACATCCCAATATTTTATCGCACGGGGTCCGAGTCATTCAGCAAAGCCATCCTACGATAACATACGTTCAACCAATTCCACGATATCTCAATATCGCTCGTTCAACCAACCATCTTCGCAGTCTATTTTTTTTTAAACACGTTCGATATAGTTCGCCTATCAATCCTTCTCAATTTAAGCACGCTATGCCGTAATTCGTCGCTAACCAAAATTTCACATTCCACATTTTCTAAGTCATCTATTCCAATTCACGTGATCGATCATAAGGTCGTCTAGCTTAACAATACGTTGCGTCCCGATCTCACGCGAGTCAGATTATCCACGGTGGACATGAGTCACCATGTACGCTCCCACGGGATAATCATCCTCATCGGGACGTAACTCTTGTTTTGTGTCTAGACTAGTTCATTCTCGATGCGCGGATTGGAGCTACTCAATCCTCAAGTTTATTTCATTTATCAATCGTAAGTCTAACATCCTCAAATTTTCCTTCGCATCAAGCCAACAAGTTGAGACAATCAAAGTTGCCGCATCTTGAATTTCCGAGTTCGATCATTCCCGCGACATGAATCACCATGTCAACGCTCACGCAGAACGATCGTCCCAAATCCGACGCAACGCATGTGCGAGGCTAGTGTTGCGCTCGCACAAGACAAGATCGTCGACGTTGTAGCTATCAGCGTAACCATCAAGACACAATCATTTTCATCCAACATTCATCTCGATCAAAATCCTAAGTATCGCATCCAACCGAACAATAACACTTGCACGATCGTCATTCGCCGAGTCAGAGTACCCCCGAGTTATCGCATATCGATCTTTGATACGCCTCAATACCATCGATGATATGCGTAACCTGACGATCTTCCTTTGTAACAAGTTTCGAGTCGTGCGAACGATGCTATCATCCGACTGGATAATCTCCTCGACATTCAAAATCAAGTTCGATCATTATCCCTCAAATCATTCACAACATCAAATTTCTCAAACCCAAATTCGTGTATTGTTCATCCGTCTATCTTAAGTCACCGACCAACGTATTTCCTCAATTCGCATCAATCCTTTGCTAACTCAATCATCGAGCAACATTCAATCCAATCCTTAGAGTCATTCGCGTAACTTCAAAATCAAAACTTTCATGCACGCTATCCACCTGTCGTGCTAACTTTTCGTATACGATCCGTATCAATTTTCTCGATTAAGTCATCCATTCGTACACCCTAACTTTCCTCGATTCGATTTCACCTACTCAATCGTTTCCGCATTTCATACTTGCGTAATCCTCAATCCTTTGCACGTTCCGTGCGCGTCAATTCTAGGTTGTTCGAATCCACTCGTCAAACTTCAAGACTAAGACTTATTCATTGATACTCAATCTATGGCTTTGCATAACTCGACGCTTGCTGATAGACTCATCGATATCCCAAATCCTCAATCGACCGATCGACATTCCTGAGACTATCGCATACACCACTCAGGAATGAAGTCATTCAACAAATCCTTAACATATCATTCGATTCACAATCGACTTACTCGAATTTTCGTCCGAACGATTCCTTAAATTTCAAGCACGCTCACCTTATATCGTACCGACGATAACATCGTCGTTCGATAGCACCCCTATCGATAGTCATTTCATTTACTCAATCAAGCTCAACCCATTTCATGCTCGCACTATTCAATTCCCGCACTCAACTTTTCTAAGGTCGACGCAATCCTTGGTGTATATGCCCAGCCCGACTTAGCCAACCGTGCTTATGCGAACCATCTTTTTATTTTGATGTCAAAAACTGTTCTCCTACGTTTTTGCAAAATAGATAGACTTATTGTATGGACATCCCGTGGGACAATTGAGAGAAAGCGCACCAACGATATCAACTTGCGGAAGCAACAGAGTTTACGAAAACGACGAGTTAAAGAATTCAATCGGTTATCCAAGGACGTAAAGCCGTGCTCTGATACCATTATGTCACGCCCCGCTCCCGTAGGAGCGATCGTCCTCGCTAAGGCGTGATGCCGCACGAGCCTAGATTGCGCTCGTACAAGGCGGGTTCCATAACGGCCGATTTCAGCGGCTGCGACGGGGTCGTCGCACAGAAGTCCCGAGCAGAGACATTGAATAATAGTAGCAGAATTTGAAGCAAACACATGAACACAAGTCATTCAAAGGAAACTCTTTTATTGATACTGAATACAAGGTTACATTTGTGGGCGCAAGGCCAAATTACAATCACTCAAGCTCACTCTCCTCACATTTACAAGTTCACTCTGCTCTCTCTCATCTCTCAATACAAATGCTCGATCCAGCGGAAGCTTCGGAAGGCGACGTCCATACATTATGTCCCGTATAAGTCTTTTCTCCATGCGGCCGCACGCTTCGAGTCGCCAAGGAACTTCGTGCCTCGACGCATCCAAGCGAGCTCTGCGCCACGAGCTTCTACCTGTGCCTGCACATGTAAACTATGTGGGTGTCAGTACTCGACTGTACTGGTGGAATGAGCTCCTCGCCCACCCATACAAAATCCGCACGTTTTATTTACTTTGTGCAACATAGTCCCTTCTTATCAATTGTCTTTCTAGTCTTGCCTTAGGATCCGTTTTATGACCGACGCCTTGCCTACCTTGTGTCATTAGACCATCCCGTGCTTGCAACATTCGACGTTAACTCATAACTTGCCTCAAGACCCTTCTCGTGCCAACAACGTTAACCTATCGAGTCGTGTTTGCCTTACGGCTTAAATCAGAGACGCAACTACGCGATAAGATCCCATTTCCGTGTGACCGTGCTTCAAACACTTACTGAGGCTGTGCCTCGTTATTCAGTAAGACTTAACCATATCGCCGCCTCGCGGCCCTCGCCGCCTAGCGGCCCTTGCTACTTGACCACCAACTGACCCAATCAAGACTTCTGAACTTATGTCGACCCACTTTTGCCTTGCGGCGGTTTCCCGACTTAACTCAAACAACTCAACCAACTTAAGGAACTTATATGCCGACAACTCAAGACTTAACGCCACCTCTCGTGCCGAAGCACGACGCCTATGTTGAAATCCAATCTTAGGCCCGAACTTTGTGTTCTAACTGTCCACACCTTCAACTCAACTCAATCCAAAGGCATACACGCGGTTAGCCGCTATTTGCCGACATCTATATGAACTTGGCCACCAGCATCACAAGCTGTACCTTGACGTATAGTTTTGTTAATCGGGATCCTTTCGACGCAAGTAGCTAGCTCCGTCGCAAGTCCCCGCTTAACCTGTGCCAAAACCTTACGCACGACTATACCCTGTTCCCTCCTAGGCCGAGTCGGCCCCCATGGCCCAGGGGTTACCGCTCGAGGGTTCATCGCCCTTGTCGACAAGTTGTCAAATGACCATGCAAGACTCGACACAAACTGACGTCTCACACAGTCATTCCTTTACCGAAACCAAGACTTCTATCCTTGAGACCCCTCGACGACCCACGGTCGCGAGCATTCTTTCCTTGAGATCCCTCGACGACCCACGGTCATGAGCATTTCCTTCCTTGTTACCCTATCATTTGGTTCAACTCATAAATGCCTATTTGATATCCCTTTCTTAAAACTCACCTTGAATCATAGTCCTTGCCTTAGACACTAAGCCCGTGCATCGTGCCTTAAGCCAATCGTGCTCTACGTGATACTCCTGCCCAAGTCGACGGGCCTTGAGATCGAAGGACTACTTAACTTGACAACCGCAGAATGGGCGGGACAACACTTGGAACGACTTAGGTCGACCGGCATAACTTTGCCTAACTTACTCAAGCCTACGACTTAACCCGAGGGACGAGCAGAGGCTATGCCAAGCCTTGCACAATGGAACCGTGCACGCTTTATCAAGCGTTCATGTGGGCGACGCCTATGACTTAGGCTAACTCTTAGCTTTTGCACTGAAGACCAACATTCCTTCTCCCAAGCCACGGGACGAAGGACCGAGTGTCATTTTCAAAGCACGCCGTGCGCCGACTCTAAGCCAACCGTTGGACCTTTTCCATGTTCTAACTCATTTCGACCCGTCGGGATTATTCCCTTAGCTATGTGGATTCATCTCTTTTATTATTAAGCCTACTTGTGCAAATTGAAAACACGATTTATTATGTGAAGACAAAGATGAGGCAAGTTCACCGAAACTATCCCACATGAGCGAGCGGTCGCCTTGACCGAGCGATGTCTTCCAGCTGCCGTTGCAATGCTAAGGCCGAACGCCGTCGGCATTTCGATTCCTCCGATTGACTGAGCGGGACGGGGCACTACAACATGTCCCTGTTTGTAGTCTGATCCGCGTCTCCTCCTGGATCATGGTTGAGATAGCCTCCTCAAGACTAGGGATCTCTGGTTGGGCGAGGAGTAAGGCTGTCCTCTGTGCAAATGCGGCAGTCAGCCCTTTGAGGAATTTCATCGTCCTCTCCTGCAGACACACATGTCTCTCCTTGCACTTCGGGTCTCCACAGCTTGTCCGTTTCGAGGACTGATCATAATCCAGTCAGAGATGCTCCAACTCCGTAGCGTACTCCTGCATCGTCTTCTCCCCTTGTACGGTGTCATCGATCTCCCCTTTTATCTGGAAGATCCGTAGGTTGTTTCCCACGCCATCATATGTTATCCTCAACTTCTTCCATACGTCTTTTGCCATCTCAATGCCATCTACTGTGGAAGCAATAGACTGGACTAAGGAATTGAGAAGCCAGATGTAAATCACCATATGAGTGAATTTCCACTCGTCGTGTCCTGTCGAGCCCTCTTCCGGCTCTGTCTTCTCGCCCGTCAAGAATCCCTCCAGGTTCTTTCCTGCAAGGGTTCTTCTCACCCGCCGTGACCAACTCAGATAGGTGGCTGGTCCATCCAACTTCAGATTGATGGACGGTAGTTCCAACTTTGGCGGCGCTCGTGTCGTGCTATCACCAGCCGACACCTTTATCAACTTCATCAACGTCGCCACATCGTCAGCATCCAGCTTCTTGAGGATCGCCTCCATCAATGCTTCTTCTCGATCACATCACACTTGCTCCACAACTCACGCTTGTCCTCGTCGTCGTCTTCTAAATCCGAATATGTCTGGTTTCATCGGATCTAGGCATCATCGGCATCTCCTTGAGAATCTCATATGAGATAAATCTTCAAGAACGATTTTAGGCTTCCCTACACTGTAGGTGCCACAGATGAAATAAATCTCAAGTTTATGCTTACCTACACCGTAGGTGCCACAGATGAGATAAATCTCAAGTTCAGGCTTACCTACACAGTAGGAGCCCTAAAAATGGTGTGTACGGAGGTACCCACGGCAGCAGCAGCGGCACAGCCGCAACGGCAGCGTCTGCAGCGGCAGCGGGAGCGGCACAGCCGCAGCGACAGTGGATCAGCAGTGGCTGCAGCGACAGCGGGAGCAGCGACACAGTAGCTGCAGCGGCGGCGTGGGGGGGAAGGGAAGGGCGAGGTTAGGGGTAGGGTTTGTGTGGAAAAGGCGGCTCTGACAGTATTCTACGCAAGTTTAGGCTCTGATACCATGTAGAGATTTTTAAGTGATTGATTATTATTGGAATAGAGACTACATATATATATGAGAGGCTAGCCTCCTCTCCTATCATTCTAGGCAATATGGGACTAAAGCCCAATAACACTTAACACATATATCAACAGGACGAGACATTCAATACGGAGGATTCCAACATGGTCACTTTCAGGGTCAAGGCATCTAGGGAGGAGGGGAGCATGTCAGGGTTCGAGGAAGACTGGGAAATGGGGGAGCCCTATGTATCATTCCTCCGAAGGACCATTCCAACATGATCTAGCAAGTGTGGCTGAAATTCAGGTTGAGGCCAGGTGTAAGCCCCTGTTTTTCAAAAAATTTTAAACTAGTGTTAATTAATTATTAAATGTCATTATTGGTTTTAAAATAATTTAATATGATTTTAGGAATTTTCTAGAATTTTTAAATGAATTTTAAATGAGTTTTAAATGTTAAAATATTAATTTGCAATTTTTAGAATTGTTTTAATACAGATTTGTAATTATTTAAATTATTTTTATATCAGTATGTAATTTATTTAATTGTTAATATATCAGTTTGTAATTTATTAATTGTTTTAAACTGTGGAATGCAAATTCTAATTTGCATTTAACTACTTGGGGGCCTTGTTGTAATTACCTAAACTCTAGGGGGGTTTTATGCAAAAACCTAAACCTAATCCCCACGACCACCGCCTCTGCGTGTCGTCGTCTCCGGCGATCCGCGCCCAAACCCTAACCCTAATCCTAATTTCTGCCCCTAATTCGACCGACCTACGATTCTATAAAACTACCCCGACCCCCCAAATCCTAACCCTATTCTACTTCGACCCCCACGACCACCGTTCTTCCCCTTTTCCCCAAACCCTAACCGCAGCTCCGACGAACCCCGTCCATCCCCCATGACGAGCGCCACCACCCGCAACCACCACCATCAGACGCGCCGCGCTGAGCCGCGCCCAGCGCCACCCGAGCGCCACCGCCCCGACCGCTCCTCCGCCCAGTCGCCACCCCGACAGCAGCCCCGACCTGGACACGTACGTGTCATCTACCCCCCCCCCCCCTCCCGTGTCCTGTTGTGTCTCGTTCTCATGCACAGGACTCGCCTACACACGACAACCCTAATGGTAAGTGAGGACACGACAAACACGTGTCGTGCGTGTCATAAATCAGCCCGACACATGGACTCCTGTGTCCCTAACTGTCAGGACACAGGATTATTATTATTTTTTTATGTATAAACCATTCTAAACTAAATAAAACTAACCTAAACACTAATCCTAACACAAGCCACGGGCTGACCCCCTGGCCAGCCCGACCCAACTCAAACCCGACCCCCCCCGCTGGGCCGAGTTCGATCCCCCCCCCTGCGCAGCTCGAGTTCGAGCCCCTCCTTTATGTCTTCTTTTCTTTTTCTGTTTCTTTTCTTTTTCTTTTTCTTTTTTCAGTTTTATATATATATATTATATATATATGTATATATATATATATTAGTATATATATATATATATATATATATATATATATGTATACTGTTTTTTTTACAGTATATTATATATATGTATATATTTTATAATTAGTAAAATTTTATATAAATATGTTTGTATTTATATATATATTCATATATGTATGTATATGTATATATTTTCATGTATATATATATTAATATATATACACTCTATTGTGAAGTATTTTCCTATATATGTATATATACTTATACATATATATATACCTTATAAATTAAGTATTTTTCCTTACATATATGTATATGTACTTTTAAAACATAGGTAGGTATATTTTCTATATGCATAACTTTACCTTATTAAAATAATAATATTTATTTTGCACTATCACCAAATTGTATTTTTATTGTATTTAAATTACTGCAACCATTTAGTGTCCAAGCCTAGCATGGGTATTTGGGCCCAAATGTGTTTTCACATATTCAAGACCTGTACAAGTCATATTGGACTTGATTCATGGCCTTGGGTCCTGTATTTGAACTTTGGTTCAAATTATATACATGGACAAAATATGCAGATAATTAATTATTGTGTGTATTGCTGTTTTTGATTTTCTAAAAATAATTAAAGTATTGCTAAAATTATGGAAAAATAGTTTTAGATACTATGTTAAGTTGGCTAATTTAGTATAATTTTTGTAGTATTTAATTTACTGTTTTGCCACTAGTTTGGCATATGAAACCAAAACTCATTTTCTATGTACTTAGGAAAACTGATTTTTATAAAATATTTGTACTGGTTAATAAATTCCAGAAAAATTATAATAAATTTCTATAGTTAGCAAGGATCGTTTTGGTACTTTGTTTTATGCAAAACTAGGCTTTTTGCCTATCTCTAAAATTGTTAGAACACAATGATCTTTTGATTTATTTATTGATTAAATACGACTTGTAGCTTTTTGTGTTATTTGGAGTTTTAGTCGTGTTGAACCCCATCCCTCACTAGTGTAAAGACCCTAGAAGTTAGTTAACATAGTGTGTCACCCCACATTGGTCTCCTATGCCAAGTCATCATTTTGGCTAGGTGTCCAGTCACAAGTCGTGTTTCACCAATTAGTGTCCTAGTGTCTTAGCTTAGTGTAAAACTAAGTTGTTGTATTTACTTCTACAGTGACGAGCTACCAGACATCCATAGCATTGTTATCGCAGCTTGTTTTGTTTTACTTTGCTAGAGGCAAGTACTTTCTACGAACTTTACATACTGCTAGAACAATAAACTGCGACTTACCAACCATGTTAAATGCTGATCCTTGGGGTAGCAAGTTAGAACTTTACATGTTGTATTACTTTCAGTCTCTACCATGTTTAGGACAGTATCTCATATCTCTCACATGCTTTATATCGTTCTCTCGTGTCTCCCACATGTTATTACTGTTTTCATATCTCTCACATGTTTAAAATAACGGGTTAAGGGGAAACTGTTAGTATTGTACGTGAACATGACCCCCTTCTTCGTATGTATTTACCGCGCTCGGTGACATTCTATATGTACCCTTGCCGTATGTTCTGATATCGCGTTTGTGTATGGATATACATCGATGCCGTTCGTGCACGTATGTGCATACCAGAAAAAACTTGATATGTACCACAGTACATCCTGATCACCTATTGACCGATTCACGTACATGCTACAGTTTTAAACTTTTAAACTACATGCGGTTATCTATAAAATAACTAAATTAAACCATGATATGCCATGATTCCAGTTTATTACCTTCCTGTTCATGCTTTGTATATTTAGTTTGCTAGAAAACAGTACTTGCTCTCGTCCTGATAGGATAACGTTGTAGGTATACTTACTGAGGAGGAGTTGCTCTGTGATTCGTATTATGGAGTTACTGTCGAGGACCCGGCTCTGCTTTACGAGGATGTTCCTGCGGGGAACCTCGCCTAGTTGTCTTTTGTTTACTTAGACTTTTGAGAGTAGACATGTATTAGACTATATTTTGTAACTGGACATGTATCCAGTTTTATATTTCAGTCTACTTGTACTTGGACATTTTACTATATACGACGACTTTTGTGTTTGGAGCATTTATGATTCTTCTTCACTTATAGAACTGTTAGCACATTTAGTCTTGTCTTGTTATCTCTAGAACAGCTTACTGCGCTTTATCTTAAGCTAGGCTGGACATGGCTCGGCCCGCGCCCAACAATTGGGTAACGGTCGTGACAATTTTTTTGGCGGCCCATGCAAGGTCCTGACTAACTGTTTGGTTATGTTATTGTACCAAGCATGCCTGCAATTAGAAACTTAAGGTATTAGACAACATTAGGAAAGACGCTTAGAACACTTAGAGGAATGCTAGGATTGCAACATAGGAAATACATCACATGTTTGCTATTATATTAGATTTTTTTTGCATATGATTGCTTACTTTAATAAGTCCTTATAAGTCTTTTTATGTGTAATTTAGATGGTGCTTACTCGTTCATCCCAGTAGTTACCCCCGAGAATGGGGCACTCCTTATCCATCAGCTGACCAGTTGACTGATACACCTCCACCTACCACTTTTCCCCATTCCACAGATCCACAGACCCAGATACCACCTTCCACATCCCAGCCCGGCAGGACCCATACTTCCACCACCCCCCCCTATCACTATACCACCTAGGCTTCCGTCACACTCGACGGGACCCAGCTGCTCACTGATCCAGGGGTTCCTAACAACCCATCAGGAGCAGACTACCCTACTCCGCCAGAGCATGGAGCGTTCTGAGGGACGTCCCGTGGTCCCACCACCTGTAGAGCCACGACAGAGAGCGGGGACGTCAAGGACTTCATGGGTTTGAATCCCAAGGAGTTCTCAGGACTGAGGGCATAGTAGTAGCTGATGACTGGCTAGATTCTGTAGAGAGGAAGCTTCTGGGAGTTAGGATGCCGGATGACCTTCAGGTCGAGGCAGCAGATTTCTGCTGATAGACTTTCAGAGTCTGGTTCAGGAATGAGCCGTTGTTCGCGAGAGGTAGAGCCACCTGGGACCATTCAAGACCAGTTCAAGAAGAAATTCTTCTCGACCACTGCTAGAGTAGCCATGGGGCTACGATTCCAGAACATCCAGCAGGGGAACCGTTCTGTTGATGACTAGCAGGAGAATTTAGTCGCCTGAGCCGTTTTGCTCCTACCTGGTTGCTGATCCAGAGAGAGACCCGTAGGTTTTGCCATGGTCTAGTCCAGACATTGGCATTCTTATAGTGGTGAACGGTACGACTGACTACTACCAGAGCCTAGAGTTGGCCCGGCATTGAGGAGCGTCTTCTGTCTAGCAAGAGGCCGCTTCTGTACACCATGAGGCCGTCCAAGCGTCAGGCTTTCCAGCAGAGCACCGATGCCACCCCAGCAGATTACCATCCCCCTACATCACATTACCCCCCACCATTAGAGCCCCGGGACCCCGACAGCAGCAGCAGAAGGGAGCTTTTTGTGTATACTGCAAGAGGCAAGGCCATGACTCTCTCATCTGCAGGAAGAGGTTGGGTCAGTGTTTAGCTTGTGGGTCTGCCATCCATCAGATTCGGGACTGCCCAGTAGCCAAGGGACCTCAGGGGAAGACTTATAGCCTAGTCCTTGAGCCGGAGCCGAACAGGTTTTGGGAGGTTAGTTTTGATCGTAGCCTTAGTCATTTGTTGCATTGCTTGCTATGTTAGAATATTGTCGGGTCTTCAATCCTTGTGAATTTCGAGGACGAAATTTTTCAAGGAGGGAAGACTTGTAAGCCCCTGTTTTTCAAAATTTTTTAACTAGTGTTAATTAATTATTAAATGTCATTATTGGTTTTAAAATAATTAATATATGTTTAGGAATTTTCTAGAATTTTTAAATGAATTTTAAATGAGTTTTAAATGTTAAAATATCAATTTGCAATTTTTAGAATTATTTTAATACAGATTTGTTATGATTTAAATTGTTTTTATCTCAGTATGCAATTTATTAATTGTTAATATATCAGTTTGTAATTATTTTGTTTTAAACTGTGGAATGCAAATTCTAATTTGCATTTAACTACTTGGGGGCCTTGTTGTAATTACCTAAACTCTAGGGGGTTTTATGCAAAAACCTAAACCTAATCCCCACGACCACCGCCTCTCTGGTCGTCGTCTCCTCCGGCGATCCGCGCCCAAACCCTAACCCTAA
>JANAVB010042971.1:0-20000 GCA_029216955.1 Iris pallida
ACGCGACCAATTTGAATTCCGTCAAAGCCCACACGACCACAAAGCCGTTACGCAGCTTTCGATCCTTTCGGTGCACGACCACGTCCGGATTGGCGTGACGCAAGTCGTGTGGAGCGATTTTCTAGTTTTGAAAACAGTTTTTCTGTAAACTTCGTCAACGCTTTTATTCATGCACACACATCGAAAAATAGAACTGCAAGTTGCGTTTTGATCTTGGCTATGTTAACTTAATTGTGTTCAATTAGTTTCTGAAAACTATTAAAGCACAGATCAAATCCGGCTTCCAAGTTGGGTGTGGTGTGCGTTATAAACTCTGTTTTCGAACAGAGTTTTTGCAGTTTTCGAGTCGATCTCTCTTCGAATCTGGGTCGATTCGATACAAACCAGCTATAGGGATTCCTAGTGGTTTATATGGGCTGTCCGTACGATTTTACGGAATCGAAAATAATCAACAATGCAGGGAGAAACTCACCTGCGAAGTGGCTCGATCCAAACTTGCTGCTGCTGCCTTCTTCCGCGCGTACGCGGTCGTGCAGCCTGTCGCTGGCGAACCTTGGCCGGCCAACGGCCTGCGACGGCACCGAGGGGTGTACGAAGAGTCACCCAGGGAGGAGGATGGGTGGCACGGTCCAGGATTAGGGTTTTTGTCAGTTTTCGTTCGTTCTCTCTACCGAGACGAGACCTATATATACTGCACATATGTGTATACTGTCGGGTTGGGAACTCCTGGGGAGTTCGGTTCGTGAGGGAAAACAATCAGCCGGGTCTTGGGCTGGCCTTGCTTGGCCCGGGCTGGGCTGGGCTGGGCTTTGGGTTATGTTTTCTTTTATTTATGAACCATTCTATCACTCCATATATATATATATATACAATATATATTTTCATATACTTACAAATACACATATACATATATATATATATTATATATATATATATTTTATATATATATACACATACATAATATATATACACACACTAATTCCTATATATATATATATACACACACACTAATTCCTATATATATATATATATATATATATATATATAGATATATATATATACAAAAAAAAAATTATATATATATATATATATATAATATTGCATATATATATATATATATATATATATATATAATATATATATATATATATATATATATATATAATATTGCATATATATATTTTTTTGTATACATATATATATATATATATATATATATATATATATATATATATATATATATATATATTCATACAAAATATATAATAATGATAATAATAATAAGAATAATAATAATAATAATAACAAATGATAATGATAATAAGAATAATAATAATAACAAAATGATAATAATAATAAGAATAATAATAATAATAACAAAATAATAATGATAATAAGAATAATAATAATAACAACAAAATGATAATGATAATAAGAATAATAATAATAATAATAATAATAACAAAATGATAATGATAATACGAATAATAATAATAATAACCAACTAAACTGTCCACTAATAGTCCTTGGTGAACATATCCTACCTCATCTGGCCCTAGAATTCCGTACAGTTATTCGAAAGCACCATTTAAATATTAATACAGAACTATTAACTATTTAGAAAATATTTGTCAAGTCCTAAAAATAGATAAGAAATATTTGCACACACCTAAAATATCTACATGGCCGTCTTTGATCTTTCTACACGCCTACATGGGCTTGGATTTGACTTGGGTCTAATCTGGACAGGTTCGGTACAACCGGAATCCTAGAACTCAATAATATAATTAAATAATAAATAACTCTTCGGTGCGGGTTAAGTCGCAACTTGGCCTGGTTTTCCTAGTTAGGACGTCCCTATGGCTAGGTTTCCCCGGGCATGGCTAGTACACTAGTCAAGGCACACTGCTACATCTCCCGTGCCACAAATCCTAGTCGTCTAGTATTTCAAAACTCAACGATGGCTAAAATCATCTACCGTAATAATTACCTAAATAAATATTTATAAAATCATAAATCACCATTTTAAATCAAACAAATAAATAAAATATATTTTTAAGAATTTTTCGGGAAGGGAGGCTACAAATCTACCCACTTTAAAAATAATTTCGTCCTCGAAATTCCATCTCATAGGCATGCCTAAAATTCAAAAGAAAAAATGAGAAGAATAAATCCACTATTACATAATCTTCTCAAATTAATTCTCAAAATAGTTGTATCCTCCTTCTTGTCATTTTGTAACTACAAATCCTTGAGGACTTCTACCCACCTTTGGTCACACTACTCCTCAAACTGAAATCTTAAAATCTTCTAACTGGTTGCTAACAATCCTACCAACGGATTTCTAGGCATACGGTATCTATATTCCTCTCGTATCTATCAAACAATCCCAAATTTATCAAGCAATAATTTATACAAGTAGCTAAGAATTATTGGTAAATTTCAATAAGCATGACCATTCGTCGCTCTACAACAGGAAGGACAGGAAGATAAGAAAGGATAATCGGAAGCAAATACGAAGTTTCAAGAGCGGTAGCGGTATCCAATGATACAGCTAGAAAAAAAATTCATGAACCATTTCCTTATTTGCTAGATTATGCTACTCTAGTTCAGTCACTTGCTAACTCGAAGGACCCTTCGTTTCTCAGAGGGCTTGCACTCCGTACAATAAAGAAATTCCGTCCTCGAAATTTATCTAAACAAGGTTCCATAATAGAACAGAATTTTGAGGAGTCAAGATTATGATCTTTTCCGTGGTTATTTAAACACACGAGCAAGGATAAAATGCGATACAAGATCGTATCGCGACTTCCAGGTAGATGGAATATTGGTTACGAATGACTTCATAATCTAAGAGGGGAGACTACATAATAGGTATAGGGACCTATTTCAAATAGTTTGGTTTCATAGTCCAATTATAGTGGTATGTATGGGTTTTACTGGGTTTTAACGGGTTTTCTGATTGGACATCAATCGCTGGTTGGTTGAACCTAGGATTCTAATCTATATTGACTGGACAATATCCCCATGATAAACTATTTCTACTAGATTAAGGTATCCTAGAATAGGTTTCTATTTAAGGGGTTGAGCTAGTTGCTCGTCAGGTTGGTTTTCTAGATCCTTAAAGCCCAAAATGTGCCTTCAGTGACTTTTGTGTTTAAGTGGCATGAGAAGACACAATTTAGTGGCACACTAGTGACAGGTGCGTAGTGGGTTTCAAGTAGATCGCAACCATATATTGAATCGAAAGAAATGAGTCAAGGTTGAGCTCTAAGGGAAAGTCGGAAAATATACTGGTATTATGGTAAGGGTTATGGCTAGTCCTTTTAACTTGGAAGTCGTAGCACAAAAATAGAGTACAAGGGGACGGGTTTCAGTGGGACATGGTATACCTAAATGATGGTGGACTCGTCTAGATCTTGCATGTGAAGTCTGTTGGAAGGTAACAGCTGGTCTCGTGCTCCGATTGTTAATGGCACGGCCGGGGACACAAAATGATCTAAATGGAAAGTGGGAGTCCAGTGAGACACCAACTATTATTCTAATGGAAATCATTCTAATTAATCGGTAATCCTTGTATACCCCAAAAATTTTAGAAAGCTTACAGTCTACCCACCTTAGAAACTAAGACATGGTTTTAGGAATAATGGGACTAGAAGAATTCTAAAAGTCCGGAAATCGTACCCCGACTCTTGTAAAAAAAAAAATAATGCACGGCGTAACAGGATACGGTAGATATAAGTCAATTCAAGGATCGTTCCTCAATAAATAAAATTACGAGTGGGTACCATGACACATGGTCGATAAAATAGGATGACCTTCTCGTCTGTAGTATACAAGGGCTATCAACGGGGTAACCAACTCTAATGCACGTCATAAGAAAAGAATTCTAACATCTGGGTTGTGAACTTCTATTTATGTTAAGCCTGCCATACTATTCTCACAAGAGTTCTAGGGGTATGCATTGCTGTTGACAATTGGTAGACCATAATATGGCAGGGTATTTAAGCTACGATATTGACTAAGTTAGTGACTGTGGGGTTTCCATACTAGTTAGGTCTTAATGATAAAATTTACATAACTAGGATAATAATTGTTGGAAATCAATCTCGGGATGAGTGTCACGGTAAATGATTACCCTATTGTCCACTTATCTCATGCCTAACTGTGGGCTTCGGTCGAGGAAGGGTTGGTTCAAGGCTTAAGGGTTGCTAGTTAAGGCCAGCTTCCAGCAAATAATTAGAGACTCACAACATTTGGTTTCTTGAAAACAGATAGTCTTCTAGGTTGGCGTTCTGACTAAGGGTAAAACCCTAATCATTCTCAAATTCAGATGGCTCGAAAGTCTCAATAGTAGTTTGAGGGTCGATGGGAGAACGAGTAACTCAATCACATGACTGGCCGTTGGTAGCTACACTTGTGCCTACCATTATCATAGCCATGAGAATACTCTGTATCTCTCTACCATCACGAGCTTTCGTCTTTCCAAATCGGTGAAAGACAAAAACAATAAAGAATTCAAGGTAGGTGTTACTGAATACAATTTCGTGATTCAAAGACGAACATATAATTCAAGAGGAATTGTCAATGCAGTCGTGGATGAGATCCTAGAGACATCTATATCTAAATCCACGTAGGGTAATTAAATAAAGTGCGAACCAAAATGCATCATGGTTGATCAGACCATAATATACTGATTCTGATTAGACAATAAGTTAGTGGGCGTCCCCAATAACATATGTCTTGAATCAAACTCGATGAAGAGTAAGCTTGAAAAACTAGGCTGTGATAGCAACATTGGTCGAAATAGTCAAATTATAAGTACGCGAGATTTTTGAAAAGAGGCACAAGTAGTTCGAATTTAGAGGGAAACAAGCTTCACTTGGTGTTATTGCTTATACAGTCTTCCTACTATATTCTTATACACAAGAACTTGGTCAACCAATGGGTTATGGACTTCCGACTTTTATATTCCAGGTAAACCTATTACTGTCATTCCATTTCCTTGTCAATAGGTTACAAGGACCACAGAATGTTAGATCGGGAGACACGCTACCCAATCTCACAGAACTTTCACTACTATTGGCTTTGGGTTTTATAGAACGTACAGGGCACTATTGTAGTGCCCCGACCCGCAAGATGCCTTATGATGAATGGTTGGTTCGATGAAGCCTTGTTGGACTTGGGATTATGTGAAGAATCGCTTGGAAGGCTATGCGATCGTGGCGGGAATCGTCCTATGAATGTGAGTAGTGTTGAACCCTTCAAACATCCTTTAGCTTCACGCTTAAAATAAGGATAGTATGCTATGTTTCTTGTTGAATTGCTCAATAACACCTTGCATGGAATTTGGAAAGATAATGAAAGATAATAATCACCTGAACGTAAATTGGTGTGGCTAGATGAATTGTATGCTTGTACGCTGTTGCGATGAATTACATGACAGGTGAAGGCAAAGTCCCAAATACTTGGGCAGGTGAGTATATTGAGCTTTGGCTCAATGAATAGATGGCAAAACAGATGCTAAGACCCAAGAACTGGGCAGTGAGTATGCTTGAATTGCATTCAAATGAATGAATGCTAAACAGATGCCAAGTCCCAGGAATTGGGTGGTGAGTACATTGAGTTTGGTTGGAAAGATGTTTGGTATCAAAGATGTGGCAAGACATTGGGTAACAACATTCTATTATCCTGTCGCCGATGTAGAATGTTGATTACGCCAAGACCCTGGATTGGGCAGATGATAATGTGAGCATTGGCTTAAGGCAAGATGGCTAGATGGCAAGATGGCAATATGAATGAGAATGATGGTTTTGCTTAGTTTTCCTTATCATGCATTATATGTTTTCTTCTTAGATAAGTTGCATATAGTTGCATGGTCATGGACAACTTGTCGACAAGGTGGTTTCTCGAACGGTATTCCTGGGCCATGGAACCCGGTTCGTCCTAGGGGAAACCAATGTCGAAGTAGTGGCAGTACTGAAGTAGTAGCACGGTATACAGGACTTGCAGTGGGGCTAGCTACCTGTACTGGCAAGGGCGCTGTATACCTGTAAGATGGTCCAGGATAGCATGTCGCCAGTGACCTTCATATAGATAGGTCAGGTGCTAATGATGTCTTGTGCAGGCAGAGTAAGTTATTACTCAAATACAGGGAAGGATGTCGGCTGTTGGTAAGAATCACCTGAACGGTGATATTTATATTGAATCATGATATTGTTTCTAACAATATCTTGTGCAGGCAGAGTAAGTATTATAAATGTACAGGGATGGCTACACGACCGTGGGTAAGAATCACCAAAGGGTGATAACAGTATACTTTAAATTATGTTGGCTATGAGATTTGCATACTTTACTTCTTGTCGGCTATAACATGAAATTGACCCTAAGGCAACAAGAAAGACCACTGTTAATAATGTTCTGTAACATGATTACTTAGTACTGTCTTCTTAGGTGAGTTGGGCCAGCACCGCTCGCCAGTACATTGATGATGTACTGACCCACGTTGTGGACAATATTACAGGTGTTTGCTTGGGGGAAATCCTGTGAATCAGTGCTTGGCATCGATGAATCGGATGGGTGTGCAGAAGCTCTTCTTGCATGACGATGTCTTCTGCTATACGGGACATAATGTATGGAACATGGGAACTCAGTTGTACCAGTAAGATTGTAGCCATATTGGCAAGTTCATTGTAAAGAAGTCGGTATATTCATTTGTAGCCTAAAGGGCAAGTGTATACATTCAGTTGGCTATTCAAAAGTCTTGTAAACAGTTGTAAACTCTGTATTCTGCTGCAAGTCTTGTAATCCATTTTGATTATCAATAAAGAGATACATTTCTATATAAATTGTGTGACTTTAATTTATCTGCTTGGTTCCGCTGCATTGTCGATGTTTTCTGAGAATTACTAGGAACTGTAATAGTTTTGCCTTGTACAAGTGCAATCTAGACTTGTACGGCATCACGCCCAGTGGCTAGTTTTCGATCCTCCGGGATCGGGGCATGACATAATGGTATCAGAGCACGGCTTTACGTCCTTGGATTCCTATTCAATTTGTTTCAAATCAATGTCGCTACTAAGATGATTCTATGCTGCTTCCGCGATGATTCAAAGATTGCTTCCGCGACTATTCAAAAGTTGCTTCCGCGGTGAATCAAAGTTGCTTCCGCGAATACTCAAAGTTGCTTCCGCGATGAAATCAACGTTGCCTCTATGATGATTCATAGTGCTTCTGCGATTGTTCTGTGTTGCTTCCAAACTATTCTATGTTGTTCCCTTCACTGAAAGTCCGTTGATCATTCTAACCTCTCACTGGGTGTTCCATACAATAAGTCTAAATATGTGGGCTGTGATATGTGTGCTTTGTTGAATTTCTAAAAGATACCAAAAAGAATAACAATGATGCGATACGTAAGTTTATGATGTATGCTGGATGTCTTATGTGTGGGATTCTTTGAGTCGATTGTTATGCAGTAATCGACCGTGGGTGATGGCTTGGTATGTTGGAACAGTATGTGCATGGATTTCAGTGAATGGGAATCGACCGAATTTTGAGTCGGTATTTGTGGTCAGCATAACCACTGCAGGATGGATAGTCCATGTTGGATGTCGGTTTGATGCGAAGGAATATTGTGTTTGGAATGGCTTGAGCTCTGGGTGGTATATTACATATACCCTTGTCGTGATAAGATGTCCCTTGACCCTTGATGTGTCTATGATTTTGTGATTGCTTTACCTATAAGGTAGTGGGTGGTATCGAATCGTAGCTGAGCTTACGATTGATACATATTGGCTAGGCGTGTTCCTTGATTGTTAAGTTGGATGACCGTTGTGAGATTTTGATGTGTCCAGATGAACCATCGCTAGACCTTGTCGGTTAGCATTAAGTTGGGTAATAAGAGAATTGAGAATATGAAATAATGCCTTGGTTGGGAAAGAAAAGAATTTCAGATTCAGGCGAGTACTTGAATCAGTTGGGTAGAAGGATTGTAGGCTTGGTAATGATAGTGTGGTGTTGCTATTGAAAGATTTTGCGAGAACAACTATGGACCGAATATTGAACGATATTGGAATTGAGTATAAGAAAATTGCATGTTGGATATCGACATAATTGATGGTGATTTTAGACGCTTATCAGGATGTTGTAAATGATTTAGAAGATGCAGAGAGTTGCATCGACGACCGAAAAGTTAGAGAATGGGCTTGTGGAATAGATGATCTTAGCAAGTGGTGCAGTGTGCTTGAAGGAAATTGATGTCCCGAATTAACAAGTTATGACCCTTAACTATTTTGAGGCATAGAGAATGGGTACTTGTCCCTTGATGTACGAAAGAATAGATGCTCCTTACGAGAGTCGAATAGCTGGAATACAAATAAGTATCGAGGTGCAGCGATATGTAATAGACCCTGTCAATAGATGATGTTGTCGCATGGATAACAAGTTGGGTGGAATATAGAATTGTTGGATTACGACTTAGCCGATGAGTTATGTCATGTCCACTAAGATGATCGATATATGATACGAGATGATTGGTGCTATAGAGATTGGATTGGTGCATGAATAGTAAATCTTCTTATGGAATCAGAAGGAGATGATACAAAACTAATATTGATGGTTAACGTGAATTGCTAAGAGATGACCGTGTTGGTGCTAGAAATTTATAATGATGCCTCGGAAGAAATATGATTGTTTAGTTGCCTTATTTTGTTGGTTAAGAGAGTACAGACCATATCGATGATCTAAGAATGTGGAAAATGAATATGTCGAGAAGAGACCGTAGGGAAGAGATCATAAGTGATAAAGTATTGAGATAACAATGTCGGATGATGATTCAGAATAGTTGACCCAATTGAATAGATAATTTGAGTACGATATGAGGATGCAAGTCGGATTGAACAAGTGATGCTATGTCTATGCAAGTGGAAATTGAAAGTTGGATATTCGATTGAGGAGTTTTATATGATAGCTTTGGATTGACCCATAAAATTGTTGGATAGAATTGTCGGATAGATTTGGTCGGTTGCGGGTAAGTCTAGAATGAGACTTCGTGGGTATGACTCGAGTATGAGTACGGGTAGAAAGACTTGACCCTAGATTGTCGGTTGGTTGCCTAGATTGTTGGCTGGTTGCCTAGAGTGTCGGTTTGTTGCCTAGATTGTTGGTTGCTTGCTTAAGTCTCAGATTGGTTGGCTATGTTCTTCAGTTGTCCATATTGGGTGTAAGTTCATAAGATTGGGATGGCGTCCCATGTCCCTAAGTTGGTCAGACCATAGAGTTGCCCTATGTTGAGAATTGGTTGCCTCTAAGATAAGAGATAAGTATGTCCCTGATAGCTACTCATCTCATATGGGTTAGCTGAATGTCTGGTTTAGCTTAGATTAGCTGACCATAGAGACTTGATTGTATGCTAAGTTGACTATTTGGAAAACCGTAGGATGTCCCTATTGGTGTTACGTGAGTATAGTTGGAATGAATAAGATGTGTTGGAAGGTAGGCTTCGGGATGGAATAGATAATTGGGAAATTTTGATGTTATAATGTTGGATGGGATGACGGATCATGTTGGTTTCGGAAATTGAGTTGCCTTGGTTGAAATGTTGGAAATTGTTAGAACTGGTTGGATTGGTTGATTGATATTGAGCTGCAAAAATTGTTGGTAGTGCTTTGAGATAGTTGGAATAATTTTATTGACCGGATAAAGATTGAGGATAAGTGTAATGACGGAATTGGATAGTGCATGTAGCCGAGATCGGCGAATGTGAATATGAATAACCTTCAGAATTAATGTTGCTGGAATATGATAGTTGCCTATACGAGAGGATAAATATGTTGGCTTGATCAATAAGAGAAAATGTTGGAGGACAGCAAGAAATATTGCTAGAGTGAAATTGTGGTACAATTTGAAGGATGGTACGATTTGGAAGATGGATCATGATTGGGAAATTTACAAGTTGCAAACAAAGTATATGGATGTGAACGATGATGAGTACAAGATTTGACCGACGAGAATCGGGGTATCAAAATAAATATGGCAATAGGATTTATCAACTTTGGTGGCATGGATGACAATGAACTTGAAAGGAATACTTGACATATCTAAGTCCGAATACTTTGGAAAATGTTGGATCGCTTGAGAAAAATGTCTTGATTTGAATTAGCAACATCTATTGTGTTATCAATTGGTTGGAGTATCGAATAAACAAAGTGGGATTATACGAGATGCTCAAAAAGAATTATTGATGTTCGAAAAGGAAGGTACACCGTAGCTCGTTCGTTTTCTCTATCACTGAACTTGGCTGAAGTGTATGTATTTCGGGGACGCCTAAAATATGTGTATGATTCCGACTAAGTGGTATGCTGAATTCAAACGAAGCCACGGGAAGGATTATCATGTGCTAAGGATTTGCACGAGTGTCGGAGGGAAGATCAAAGATGGTAAACTATGTTGAATCAATTGGGATGTTGTAACGAAATGGTACATTACTTGAAATCAATCGAGAGATTGCGGAGAAATATTAGATGGTGCAAAGTTGATCGTTGAAGTTTCATGAAAAGTCGGTTGAAGTTTTGGGGATGAGTTTTGTTTTAAGTTTCGAGGACGAAACTTTTTCTGGGTGGTATATATTGTAGTGCCCCGACCCGCAAGATGCCTTATGATGGATGGTTGGTTCGATGAAGCCTTGTTGGACTTGGGATTATGTGAAGAATCGCTTGGAAGGCTATGCGATCGTGGCAGGAATCGTCCTATGAATGTGAGTAGTGTTGAACCCTTCAAAGATCCTTTAGCTTCACGCTTAAAATAAGGATAGTATGCTATGTTTCTTGTTGAATTGCTCAATAACACCTTGCATAGAATTTGGAAAGATAATGGAAGATAATAATCACCTGAACGTAAACTGGTGTGGCTAGATAAATTGTATGCTTGTACGCTGTTGCGATGAATTACATGACAGGTGAAGGCAAAGTCCCAAATACTTGGGCAGGTGAGTATATTGAGCTTTGGCTCAATGAATAGATAGCAAAACAGATGCTAAGACCCAAGAACTGGGCAGTGAGTATGCTTGAATTGCATTCAAATGAATGAATGCTAAACAGATGCCAAGTCCCAGGAATTGGGCAGTGAGTACATTGAGTTTGGTTGGAAAGATGTTTGGTATCAAAGATGTGGCAAGACATTGGGTAACAACATTCTATTATCCTGTCGCCGTTGTAGAATGTTGATTACGCCAAGACCCTGGATTGGGCAGATGATAATGTGAGCATTGGCTCAAGGCAAGATGGCTAGATGGCAAGATGGCAATATGAATGAGAATGATGGTTTTGCTTTGTTTTCCTTATCATGCATTATATGTTTTCTTCTTAGATAAGTTGCATATAGTTGCATGGTCATGGACAACTTGTCGACAAGGTGGTTTCTCGAACGGTATTCCTGGGCCATGGAACCCGGTTCTGTAACATGATTACTTAGTGCTGTCTTCTTAGGTGAGTTGGGCCAGCACCGCTCGCCAGTACATTGATGATGTACTGACCCACGTTGTGGACAATATTACAGGTGTTTGCTTGGGGGAAATCCTGTGAATCAGTGCTTTGCATCGATGAATCGGATGGGTGTGCAGAAGCTCTTCTTGCATGACGATGTCTTCTGCTATACGGGACATAATGTATGGAACATGGGAACTCAGTTGTACCAGTAAGATTGTAGCCATATTGGCAAGTTCATTATAAAAAAGTCGGTATATTCATTTGTAGCCTAAAGGGCAAGTATATACATTCAGTTGGCTATTCAAAAGTCTTGTAAACAGTTGCAAACTCTGTATTCTGCTGCAAGTCTTGTAATCCATTTTGATTATCAATAAAGAGATACATTTCTATATAAATTGTGTGACTTTAATTTATCTGCTTGGTTCCGCTGCATTGTCGATGTTTTCTGAGAATTACCAGGAACTGTAATAGTTTTGCCTTGTACAAGTGCAATCTAGACTTGTACGGCATCACGCCCAGTGGCTAGTTTTCGATCCTCCGGGATCGGGGCGTGACATAATGGTATCAGAGCACGGCTTTACGTCCTTGGATTCCTATTCAATTTGTTTCAAATCAATGTCGCTACTAAGATGATTCTATGCTGCTTCCGCGATGATTCAAAGATTGCTTCCGCGATTATTCAAAAGTTGCTTCCGCGGTGAATCAAAGTTGCTTCCGCGAATACTCAAAGTTGCTTCCGCGATGAAATCAACGTTGCCTCTATGATGATTCATAGTGCTTCTGCGATTGTTCTGTGTTGCTTCCAAACTATTCTATGTTGTTCCCTTAACTGAAAGTCCGTTGATCATTCTAACCTCTCACTGGGTGTTCCATACAATAAGTCTAAATATGTGGGCTGTGATATGTGTGCTTTGTTGAATTTCTAAAAGATACCAAAAAGAATAACAATAATGCGATACGTAAGTTTGTGATGTATGCTGGATGTCTTATGTGTGGGATTCTTTGAGTCGATTGTTATGCAGTAATCGACCGTGGGTGATGGCTTGGTATGTTGGAACAGTATGTGCATGGATTTCAGTGAATGGGAATCGACCGAATTTTGAGTCGGTATTTGTGGTCAGCATAACCACTGCAGGATGGATAGTCCATGTTGGATGTCGGTTTGATGCGAAGGAATATTGTGTTTGGAATGGCTTGAGCTCTGGGTGGTATATTACATATACCCTTGTCGTGATAAGATGTCCCTTGACCCTTGATGTGTCTATGATTTTGTGATTGCTTTACCTATAAGGTAGTGGGTGGTATCGAATCATAGCTGAGCTTACGATTGATACATGTTGGCTAGGCGTGTTCCTTGATTGTTAAGTTGGATGACCGTTGTGAGATTTTGATGTGTCCAGATGAACCATCGCTAGACCTTGTCGGTTAGCATTAAATTGGGTAATAAGAGAATTGAGAATATGAAATAATGCCTTGGTTGGGAAAGAAAAAATTTCAGATTCAGGCGAGTACTTGAATCAGTTGGGTAGAAGGATTGTAGGCTTGGTAATGATAGTGTGGTGTTGCTATTGAAAGATTTTGCGAGAACAACTATGGACCGAATATTGAACGATGTTGGAATTGAGTATAAGAAAATTGCATGTTGGATATCGACATAATTGATGGTGATGTTAGACGCTTATCGGGATGTTGCAAATGATTTAGAAGATGCAGAGAGTTGCATCGACGACCGAAAAGTTAGAGAATGGGCTTGTGGAATAGATGATCTTAGCAAGTGGTGCAGTGTGCTTGAAGGAAATTGATGTCCCGAATTAACAAGTTATGACCCTTAACTATTTTGAGGCATAGAGAATGGGTACTTGTCCCTTGATGTACGAAAGAATAGATGCTCCTTACGAGAGTCGAATAGCTGGAATACAAATAAGTATCGAGGTGCAGCGATATGTAATAGACTATGTCAATAGATGATGTTGTTGCATGGATAACAAGTTGGGTGGAATATAGAATTGTTGGATTACGACTTAGCCGATGAGTTATGTCATGTCCACTAAGATGACCGATATATGATACGAGATGATTGGTGCTATAGAGATTGGATTGGTGCATGAATAGTAAATCTTCTTATGGAATCAGAAGGAGATGATACAAAACTAATATTGATGGTTAACGTAAATTGCTAAGAGATGACCGTGTTGGTGCTAGAAATTTATAATGATGCCTCGGAAGAAATATGATTGTTTAGTTGCCTTATTTTGTTGGTTAAGAGAGTACAGACCATATCGATGATCTAAGAATGTGGAAAATGAATATGTCGAGAAGAGACCGTAGGGAAGAGATCATAAGTGATAAAGTATTGAGATAACAATGTCGGATGATGATTCAGAATAGTTGACACGATTGAATAGATAATTTGAGTACGATATGAGGATGCAAGTCGGATTGAACAAGTGATGCTATGTCTATGCAAGTGGAAATTGAAAGTTGGATATTCGATTGAGGAGTTTTATATGATAGCTTTGGATTGACCCATAAAATTGTTGGATAGAATTGTCGGATAGATTTGGTCGGTTGCGGGTAAGTCTAGAATGAGACTTCGTGGGTATGACTCGAGTATGAGTACGGGTAGAAAGACTTGACCCTAGATTGTCGGTTGGTTGCCTAGATTGTTGGCTGGTTGTCTAGAGTGTCGGTTTGTTGTCTAGATTGTTGGTTGCTTGCTTAAGTCTCAGATTGGTTGGCTATGTTCTTTAGTTGTCCATATTGGGTGTAAGTTCATAAGTTTGGGATGGCGTCCCATGTCCCTAAGTTGGTCAGACCATAGAGTTGCCCTATGTTGAGAATTGGTTGCCTCTAAGATAAGAGATAAGTATGTCCCTGATAGCTACTCATCTCATATGGGTTAGCTGAATGTCTGGTTTAGCTTAGATTAGCTGACCGTAGAGACTTGATTGTATGCTAAGTTGACTATTTGGAAAACCGTAGGATGTCCCTATTGGGGTTACGTGAGTATAGTTGGAATGAATAAGATGTGTTGGAAGATAGGCTTCGGGATGGAATAGATAATTGGGAAATTTTGATGTTATAATGTTGGATGGGATGACGGATCATGTTGGTTTCGGAAATTGAGTTGCCTTGGTTGAAATGTTGGGAATTGTTAGAACTGGTTGGATTGGTTGATTGATATTGAGCTGCGAAAATTGTTGGTAGTGCTTTGAGATAGTTGGAATAATTTTATTGACCGGATCAAGATTGAGGATAAGTGTAATGACGGAATTGGATAGTGCATGTAGCCGAGATCGGCGAATGTGAATATGAATAACCCTCAGAATTAATGTTGCTGGAATATGATAGTTGCCTATACGAGAGGATAAATATGTTGGCTTGATCAATAAGAGAAAATGTTGGAGGACAGCAAGAAATATTGCTAGAGTGAAATTGTGGTACAATTTAAAGGATGGTACGATTTGGAAGATGGATCATGATTGGGAAATTTACAAGTTGCAAACAAAGTATATGGATGCGAACGATGATGAGTACAAGATTTGACCGACGAGAATCGGGGTATCAAAATAAATATGGCAATAGGATTTATCAACTTTGGTGGCATGGATGACAATGAACTTGAAAGGAATACTTGACATATCTAAGTCCGAATACTTTGGAAAATGTTGGATCGCTTGAGGAAAATGTCTTGATTTGAATTAGCAACATCTATTGTGTTATCAATTGGTTGGAGTATCGAATAAACAAAGTGGGATTATACGAGATGCTCAAAAAGAATTACTGATGTTCGAAAAGGAAGGTACACCGTAGCTCGTTCGTTTTCTCTATCACTGAACTTGGCTGAAGTGCATGTATTTCGGGGACGCCTAAAATATGTGTATGATTCCGACTAAGTGGTATGCTGAATTCAAACGAAGCCACGGGAAGGATTATCATGTGCTAAGGATTTGCACGAGTGTCGGAGGAAAGATCAAAGATGGTAAACTATGTTGAATCAATTGGGATGTTGTAACGAAATGGTACATTACTTGAAATCAATCGAGAGATTGCGGAGAAATATTAGATGGTGCAAAGTTGATCGTTGAAGTTTCATGAAAAGTCGGTTGAAGTTTTGGGGATGAGTTTTATTTTAAGTTTCGAGGACGAAACTTTTTCTGGGTGGTATATATTGTAGTGCCCCGACCCGCAAGATGCCTTATGATGGATGGTTGGTTCGATGAAGCCTTGTTGGACTTGGGATTATGTGAAGAATCGCTTGGAAGGCTATGCGATCGTGGCGGGAATCGTCCTATGAATGTGAGTAGTGTTGAACCCTTCAAAGATCCTTTAGCTTCACGCTTAAAATAAGGATAGTATGCTATGTTTCTTGTTGAATTGCTCAATAACACCTTGCATGGAATTTGGAAAGATAATGAAAGATAATAATCACCTGAACGTAAACTGGTGTGGCTAGATGAATTGTATGCTTGTACGCTGTTGCGATGAATTACATGACAGGTGAAGGCAAAGTCCCAAATACTTGGGCAGGTGAGTATATTGAGCTTTGGCTCAATGAATAGATGGCAAAACAGATGCTAAGACCCAAGAACTGGGCAGTGAGTATGCTTGAATTACATTCAAATGAATGAATGCTAAACAGATGCCAAGTCCCAGGAATTGGGCGGTGAGTACATTGAGTTTGGTTGGAAAGATGTTTGGTATCAAAGATGTGGCAAGGCATTGGGTAACAACATTCTATTATCCTGTCGCCGATGTAGAATGTTGATTACGCCAAGACCCTGGATTGGGCAGATGATAATGTGAGCATTGGCTCAAGGCAAGATGGCTAGATGGCAAGATGGCAATATGAATGAGAATGATGGTTTTGCTTAGTTTTCCTTATCATGCATTATATGTTTTCTTCTTAGATAAGTTGCATATAGTTGCATGGTCATGGACAACTTGTCGACAAGGTGGTTTCTCGAACGGTATTCCTGGGCCATGGAACCCGGTTCGTCCTAGGGGAAACCAATGCCGAAGTAGTGGCAGTGCTGAAGTAGTAGCACGGTATACAGGACTTGCAGTGGGGCTAGCTACCTGCACTGGCAAGGGCGCTGTATACCTGTAAGACGGTCCAGGATGGCGTGTCGCCAGTGACCTTCATATAGATAGGTCAGGTGCTAATGATGTCTTGTGCAGGCAGAGTAAGTTATTACTCAAATACAGGAAAGGATGTCGGCTGTTGGTAAGAATCACCTGAACGGTGATATTTATATTGAATCATGATATTGTTTCTAACAATGTCTTGTGCAGGCAGAGTAAGTATTATAAATGTACAGGGATGGCTACACGACCGTGGGTAAGAATCACCAAAGGGTGATAACAGTATACTTTAAATTATGTTGGCTATGAGATTTGCATGCTTTACTTCTTGTCGGCTATAACATGAAATTGACCCTAAGGCAACAAGAAAGACCACTGTTAATAATGTTCTGTAACATGATTACTTAGTGCTGTCTTCTTAGGTGAGTTGGGCCAGCACCGCTCGCCAGTACATTGATGATGTACTGACCCACGTTGTGGATAATATTACAGGTGTTTGCTTGGGGGAAATCCTGTGAATCAGTGCTTGGCATCGATGAATCGGATGGGTGTGCAGAAGCTCTTCTTGCATGACGATGTCTTCTGCTATACGGGACATAATGTATGGAACATGGGAACTCAGTTGTACCAGTAAGATTTAGCCATATTGGCAAGTTCATTGTAAAGAAGTCGGTATATTCATTTGTAGCCTAAAGGGCAAGTGTATACATTCAGTTGGCTATTCAAAAGTCTTGTAAACAGTTGTAAACTCTGTATTCTGCTGCAAGTCTTGTAATCCATTTTGATTATCAATAAAGAGATACATTTCTATATAAATTGTGTGACTTTAATTTATCTGCTTGGTTCCGCTGTATTGTCGATGTTTTCTGAGAATTACCAGGAACTGTAATAGTTTTGCCTTGTACAAGTGCAATCTAGACTTGTACGGCATCACGCCCAGTGGCTAGTTTTCGATCCTCCGGGATCGGGGCGTGACAACTATCCTATCCTCTATGGTATTCTAAACTTGTATTCATGTTTGAAGTCACTTCACCACGGATTACGCCACGCCCGTATACTCTGGCTGTGGTAAACCCTTGGTTTCGTGATTCAAATGTGATAGGCTATCCGATACTCTACCTTATATTGGCACAAGGGTGACTACGGTCAAAAGAGGACCACTAGCTATAGTTTAGCAATACTCTATACCCTATATTCTCTTAAACTAATTTTTTACCTCTAGGGGTTGTGTCTCGCCAGCGCGCTACTGGCTGCAGTGATTCCCTAGTCTCCAAAATTTAAATAAATGACGACAGTGCGCTGCTGTCCTGCCAGTATGAGTTAACTAACATTCTCGTAACTATATATGTAAATAAATCTCTGAGCTTCTAGAGATTCAAATAAGTTGACTATGAAATAAGACATAAATATTTGTCCTATCAGTCACAATCTTTAAAATAACAGATTGCACAGGGAGGAATAAACTGAAGACAAAGAACTACAAACATTCTGGTATCTCTTTCACATGTATTCGAACCATGGGAGAAATTTTTGGATCAGTCTACCTCGAGGTTTGCATTTGAATAACCGAATCAGGAATTATAAACTATCCCCTTATGGCAAAATAAGATTTTAATTGGGCAATTCAGACTAAGATATGATGACGATATCCAAGGAGGCAAGAGAATGAATTGAATAATCTATCAAGGCTAGATCATTAATTCTATGAAGCCCTGCCTTACCAAGGGAATAAACTATCCAAATTGGATTACATCGTCGTATCAAGAGATAATAATGTACCTATGGGGATCTGATAAACTATCAAAATTAATAGCTCCTTATCTACATTGCATGGCCTAGACTACCCATTGGTAAATTTGTATAAGGGACTCCTAATCCTAGTCATTCTCGTAAATTAAATTAATTTCTAATTCGTGAATGAGCATTTCTAGTCGCAGGCTCGCAATAGTACGACTAACTTAAGTACTATCACGAGTTCGCATAATTTGCGAAGACTGACCTGCATGGGCCACCACAAAAACTTGTCACGACCCGCACCCATTTTTTTTTAAACGGATACAAGACGTGTCCAAGCCAGCCTATGCCGCAGTGTCGGCGGTAGAACGCTGTCACGGCCATGAAGGTCAAGATCACAAATAATTGCTCATTCACATAATTAATTTAACTTACAATGATCACAAGTTTTACATTTGTAGAAAATATAAACTTGTACAAATAAATGAATGACTATAACTCAACTATCTAACTAGTCTCTAGGCTTTTGTCTGCAAGTGTTTCCGTCACTCCCCAAGCTAAGTGAATCCACGGCTAACCTGAAAATGTTGGTTTCTACTCAGGAATGGAACGAGCACAATTCACTGAATGCAATTTCAAATAAAGAAGATGACTATAAAACAAAGGTTAGACATCAATTATGAGTTTTGAAAATAAACAGGAAATACAAAAAACTAATAGTAAATAAATAGACACAACAGACTTTCCCCAACTGCTAGAAGTACCTTTGATATGTGATCGGTCTCGGGACAATTATGCGACACTGTCTACACTGTCTAAAGTTACACTGTCTACACTGTCTAAGTTACAATGTCTAAGTTACACTGTCTACATTGTCTAAAGCTACACTGTCTACAGAAAATATTGCAATAAAGAAACACTGTCTACAATATAATAATCACGATCTACACAATTTAAATGCAGTAAAAATCATGGTCTACACTGTCTACTTTGTAATAAATAAATCACTGTCTACACTGTCTACAAGCAATAAATAGATCACTGTCTACACTGTCTACAAGAAATAATGAATCACTGTCTACACTGTCTAAGGTCAGATCACACATCGTTGGTACTTATCATTCCCGACTCAACAATTTTAATAGAAAATAATCACATAACCAATGGCCAATCAATGAAATATAGTAAAAATCAATATCGAAATGCAGACAATAAACTGTACTCGCCTGTGGTCCTTTGCTGGTGAAACCGACAATCTGAACTACTCAATGTGCCACTATAGTCAAAACCCGTACAACAGTCCCCGGAAGCTGAAATAAACAATACCAATGATCTCAGAATAGTCCAATTAGCTAGGATTGCATATCCTTACGTTCAATTCTGGACACAGAGGCAAAACGGTAATTTCGGGCCAAAATAATGTCCGCCGTTGGACCCGCTTTGCACCGAAAAGCGTGCCAAAGTCAACGGTCTCTAAAGTCGTCAAACTACATGTCTACGGATTCAGTTTTCCGATACGAACCCAACCGTATGTCCAAAGTTGGATTTCGGCGGGCCGTGCACAAAATCGCCCGTTGTGTGGGACCGTGGGGCCCGCAAAACGACGTCGGATTCAACTGTCTCCGAATTGGACCAAACTTGGCATGCAGGACCAGAAAAATGATACGGTCCTGTTGGCGCAAGTTTTGTCTCGATCTG
>JANAVB010042971.1:25000-49475 GCA_029216955.1 Iris pallida
AATTGGGGCTAAACCGAACAGCTATAATGGGCTTGGGCTGAGAAGCCCAATGCAGAATCAATCCCAAAACTAGTACTCTATTTAAAATGGTAAATCTATTATTTAGAGAGTTACCAAGCAATTAATTTGAAAAAAAAATATTTGCAAAAAAGAAATTATATTTAAAATATATTTATTGGAAAGTAGGCTTACACCTTGTCCTTGTTTGGGTGTGGGTGTGATTCATTTTTCGATGATAAGATAGTGGACTGTGTGGTGGTTCAGGTTATTCATTCAGTTCGTATTATGGTATGGGATAGTATCTTATCGTGGAATAGTGTGTCATCCCTTATCCTTGTCTAGTTGTAGTGTGTTTGCATCTTCATGCTTCAGGTATTACTTGTAATATAATTTCACCATCCTTTCTTGTATAGATGGTTATTGCGGAGCGCTTATAGATAGATGCTTCATGTTTGCTTGTAGTATTCTTTTATGCTTCATGTATTGCTTGTAGATAGATGCTCTAGGTTATTGCTTGTAGCATTATTTCACCACTCTAAGGACCTGGTGATCTCTCGAGATTATTGTGGAGCGCTTATAGATAAATAGTTAGTATGTTTGCATCTTCATGCTTCAGGTATTGCTTGTAGTATTATTCCACCATAATTCTGTATATCATATATATTTCTTATCATGATATACTCTGCTCATTTTGCAAACTTATTTTATTCTCGAGTTTGCTCGAACATATGTATTATAGGGTGACCGACTATATTACATATTGTTTTTTCTTGCTTTATTTACTTATATGTGGATTCAGATATAGTTGAGATAGCATAGGTTTAGTCCACTTCTATAGCATAGTACGTTTGGAGTAAGTCCATTAAATGAGAAGTTTATTCCAGATCGTATTAGCTGGAATGCTTGCATTCCCAGTCCTATGTATTTTGGGACTGGACATCACATGTTTTTGTAGTGGCCCATGTAGGTCAAGATTAAATCATTTTTGTTACGTTATTGTATTGAACGAGCCCGCAATAGGATAATGTATAAGAATCTCAATCCACAACTGCTATTGAATTTTTTTATTTCTACTATCACCCTTGAACCTTGTGTTTGCAATCGAACATACCTCTCTTAAACTCCTTGTATCGAATTCTCGTCTTTTCCAATTTCGGAAAGACGAACATCTTTTTTTGATGAACTATTTTAATTATATTATAGAAGTAAGATGGATAGAATATTTTAGGGAGCAATTATCTACAGACGAGTATGATAGAAATAGACAATGGACCGAGTAGGTAGGAGTGGTATTCTTCTACTATAGAAATTATTACTTAGAGGACATAGGAATCCATGCTTGATACGACTAGGTAAATAGCTAAGGTGGGTAGAACTTTATAGATATTTTCTTAAGATGGAAGTTAGAATAGATTATATTATAGGATTTGACTCTAACGAGAGACCCTAATATCACTAGATTAATCTATGTTATACTTTGCCTATGATTGAACCTTTAATAAGGGTACTAGAAGGATTATTATCAAGTACTAATATCATAATGATATATTGGTGACCTAGAAGTATTAGATAGATTATAAAGTTTTGAGTTAGGCTAAACGGTTCTCTCTATACATGGTAAGACTAGCCTTGAAATGATCTATAAAATACCAAAACTAGAAGACTGGCCAATAGGAGTGTGTATCTGTTTAGACCAGCCTTGACCTATACGTAGCAAATAGGTATAAGATAACCAAGGGTACTTGTAAAAAAAATTGTATAGCAGTTGATAGTTAGAAGGAGTAGAGTATTGTTTTTCTTCTATCTTATTGAAGACCTGACCTATATAGGAATAGTATTGAGTTAGTAATAATATTTCTTATATAGTCATTGATCAATAGCCCCTTAATGGTTCTTAGGACTCCTTAGAAAGGACTTAATTTCATTCTGTAATACCCAAGTTTTGTATTCTTCTAGAGAATTGTACCATATTAGAAAATCTCACTAGTAGGATCATGACCTTGACCTCGTTGCTGTTGGCACAAAGTGTCTTGGTCAACCTAATTCTGATAATCGACAAAACCTAGCTTAATACAAACAAGCCAAGTTACACGAAGGATTAACTACATTCAAAAGACTGGACAACTGCTTCGTCATGCTGTTCATCAAGTTGTCTTTTTCTCGTTTATTCTTCAATGTAATTTTGCATTTTTATGACATGTTGTACATCGAGTCGCACTGGAAATTCAAACTCCACTTGACCCATGAATAGTCCACTCAAAAGAGCCTGAAGCCCAATCAGAGAAAGCCTAACATCCACCAAGGAAATTCTAAAATAGCCAAAAGATTTATACCTATCCTGGAAACCGAACTCGGGCCAAGCTCTGGCCGAACTCGGTCTTGACAATCCTAGAAAATCTAGGCAACTATGCAATCCTTGATATTATGGTTCCCAACGTTCGAAAAATTCAAGTATACACCCGAATTATGTCCGTACTCTACCCATAAAATCCTATAAATAGGCACAATTTTTCACATTCTTACTTACTCGCCTACAATTAATTTTTCTACTCTATAGTGAGAAAATCTCTGAGCTTTAGCCTTTTTATCTCCAAGATCAACTCCTTTAGCCTTCTAGTTCCAAGTGTGAACTCGGTTAGAAGTCTGAAGAGAGTTATAAAATCTTGGTCTATAAAAGCTTCTCTTTTGTTTTGAAGTCGACGAGCCATTCAGATAAAAGCTCGTGGTTGAAGTCATTGTGTCCTCGAATAAAAGCACAAGTTATAAGGAGCTACAAGCACTTCGAATTCAAAGCTTGTGTTTCACTGTTGTGACTATAGTAGATTCAACTCCAAGCAAGAGTTCTCGGACTTGGACTAGTCATGTTAGAGAAAAACTAGGATAAAATCTCAGTATTTGCGTTTGCTCTCTTAACTCTGTTGCTTTTAATATTTGTCTTATATACACATAATATTATTTTTGTTAATTGCACTTTGTCATCACTTAGAATAATTTTTATTGGATAAATATTTTTGCTACTCTCTATTCACCCCCTCTAGAGTTGCCTAACGATCTTACAATTGGTATAAGAGTGAGTTCCCTCTCTTTAGGTATTACCGATAATACCAATTGGTACTAGAGCTCGGTCTCTTATTACCAGGATTAACATCCATAGAGATTATGGCAACCATTGAAACTATCCACACCAACTTTGGTGAAGGCCAACTATCAAATAAGTGACCTTTTGATGGCTCTGATTGTACCTTCTGGAAAGCTCATATAAACATCTATTTAAAATATATTACCTTTGATCTATGGTTAAACGTTACTAATGGCTTTGAAAAGATCAACATAGCAGATAAGGACTACTCCGAAGAAGAAAAGAGAGTAGCAAGTAATGATGCAAAGGCGATGTACAACCTCTACTGTGCCTTGAGCAAAACTGAGTTCAAATGTATCTCTACATGTAGTATCGCACATGTGATATAGGAACAACTAACGGTGACATATGAGGAATCTAAAGAAGAATCTCATACTACTGTACATTCCTACTCAACTGAAGCAAGCTTAGAGAAAAAAAGTAGACACACCATGCAAGAATGATGAGAACAATCTTCAACATACTACAAACTTATGCCTAATGGTAAGTGAGGTAAGCAATAAGTCATCAGTTGATGAATTTTCTTATGAAGGACTATCAAATGCCTTTCATGATCTATTAGATGACGATAAGAAAGTTCTAGATAAATACAAGCAAGCCAGAATATATATCATGTCTTATAAGCTTGAAATTAAAAAACTTGCTTGCTAGACGACATACAAAATACTTCTACTTCTGACAACTATGTTGAACTATCCACACTCAAGCTTAGACTGTGTGATGCTCTTGAATGCTCCGAAAAGAGTATTCAAGAAAATGCTAAACTTAAGAATGAATTAGAATCAGAAAGGAAGAAGCTTTTTATTACATCAAGATTAGTTGATACACCCATTACTAAACACAATGATCTGATTGCGAAATCCAAAAAGTTAGAGATTAGATTAGAAAAGCAGGCAATACAACCTGTGACTCGGTCAAATACTAAACACGTAACTAAGCACAAAGTCATACACAACAGGTCACGTATAAAGAAAATTACTCATGCTTTTATCTATACAGAAATACGAAAGACAGATTATATTCCACATCACATCTACACACCTACTTCAGATTCAGGCAATCACATTACTTGCCATTATTATAATTTGAAAGGTCACACGTCACATGAGTGTAATGCTAAGAAATTAGTAAATAGAAATATCTTTGTAATGGTTCCTAAAGCTAATAATTGTGGATCCAAACACTGGATACTAGAAAAAATTTCTAACCATGTAGGTGGAATGATATATCGAAAAATGATGTAACCTCAAAGAAATCGCTGGTGATTGCGAAGGCTATAATGGTTATCACTCAAGCAATTGCACTAACGTACCCATGGTCATTAGAACCACCGTGATAACGTACTAAACCAGTCATTCTAAATTGTTTACTCATATAAAAAGCATGTTACAACATTTATGAAATTCTATATGATACCCTTCCTATGATGTTTCAACTTACACATATAAATGCTCAGTATTTTATAATTACTTATGCGCTTAACCTATAAGAATTTTTGATTGATTAACATTGATGTATTATTTAATACTCTTATTTTTTAAATCTAATGAATTATCTATTTCATAAGTCTTTATTGAAACTTTGGTTATTAAAGAAGAAATTTATTTTTGGTACAAGTTGAAAGGGTCCTTCTATCACATAGGCATAAATGGCCTAGGCGACACGGTGTCAAGTATCTTAGGACTACTGCTAGCTGGGAACAGGCCCCTACAGCTAATCCAAGATCAAATCAACTATTTGTAAACTAAATGATTTATTTAGACTAGCTGCAAAAGTTATTCCTGAATATCTATTGATACCCAAGCTTATGATTTATGTAAAATAGTCACACGATTTTTTTCACTATACATGATTTCGTGACTATCTGATTAAATACTACCACTTTTGCACTTTGGAAATATGCATAATATTATCTTAAGCTATATCTTTCTTGATTATGAATTATTTATAAGCTTTTATTATTTTTTGTTGCGAGTTACTGACTACCTATAACAATAATTCTTTGCAAAAAAAATTATTTCTCTCACAAAGCATTTTTTCACTTTAAACCTACGGTTATTAGATGGAAACCGTGTTAAGGCTAAAAAGAAAGAAATAAACTCAATTAAAGAAACCTAAAATTCTATTATGAGTAATGATGTTTGAATTTAAATTTAAAATATGTTCGATACATTTCTGTTACTAAAGACAACCTTTTAAATTTTGTATTTCAAAACTTTTTAAAATCTCTGTTACTTGAATATATTTTTATGTCGATTATTTGATTCGTTAATAGTCTTTATAATATATTTATTAGATATTTTTGAAATGGCAAAAACTTCAGAAAACCCTAAGCAGTATGGGGACAGAATTTGGACCGAATTTGGTTCAGGTCGCCAACCGAGTTCAGACCGAACTCGGTTGTGCGTGTTCCAGAATAGCAGTTGCTCTCGGGATGGGTTCTCTTTATATAAACCCTCTTCCCTTTATCTTCCTCCTCATACAAAAATACCCCAAAAATTCAAAAACACTAACCTTAGCTTGGTGGATCTTGGTCCTTAGAAGCTCTCAACCTCTCAAATCTTGGATTTTGGATCTCCTTGGGTTTCTCCACCTCTCTTCAAATTCTTGAGGTATATTTCTTTCTCTCTCTTCTTCAATCTCCAGGGCACCCAACCTTTCTGTTAGATTATATTTGTAACTATTGTAAATATAGCCCATAAGCCCAATCGTGTAGACACAATATATATTGTAATCAGCCCCTATCAATAAAAATAAGGCATTATTATTTTCTACATGGTATCAGAGCCTCCAGAAAAACCCGAGCCGAAATATTCTCTATCCTCCGAAATAGTCCAGAGATCCGCCGCCGTATGTGCCAGCCTTACGGCCTAACCGTACGCGCCCGCTCCCGAGACGATCCCGCAGCTGACTGCGCCCGACCACAGATCCGACGATCCTGCGCCCGACCGCGCCTGACCGTGCCTGACCGCGCCCGACCGCGCCTGACCCCGCCACCGACCGCACCTGACGCCGACGATCTCGTGCCCGACCGCGCCTGAATGCGCCCGATCCCGCCTGACCCCGCCACCGACCGCACCTGACGCCGCCACCGATCCAGACCCCTACGCGCCCGACTGTGCCTGACCCCGCCACCAATCCAGACCTCTTCGTGCCAGATTCGGCGCCCCGATAGCGGTCGATTCACTGTCGACCCCGTACATCAGTGGCCGATTCGCCATTCGTTTGGTCGATCCGTCGGAGTAGTACAAAATTTTGTACACCTGACATCCACGATCTCGTTCAGCAGATCCGTCGGAGTAGTACAAAATTTTTGTACATCCGACATCCGCGATGGCTGATGATAATGTATCTAGCTACTCCGTCACGACTGGCGGTGGCGGTGCACACAACCCAAATTATCCTAATCCGAAGGATCCATATTTTTTAAGTTCTGCTGATCAACCAGGAAATATCATTACTCCTATTGTTTTTCGTGGACCGAACTATGATGAGTGGTCTCGGTCGATACGTCTTTCTCTGATCTCTAGGTGAAAGATCATTTTTCTTGAAGGTACTAAAATCAAACCTGTTAATGATGCTAGTAAATTGCTTGATTGGAGATGTGTGCAAGCGCTATTGGTTCAATGGGTTCTTAATACCATTGATCCGTCTATGAAGAAATCTTTGCCGTACTTTAAAGAGGTTTATCCATTGTGGAACTTATTGGAGAAAAGATTTATTGTTAGTAATGACACTCGAAAGCAACAAATTAAGGTGGCTTTGGCTGAGTGTAAACAAACGGCTTCGATGTCTGTAGAAACCTACTTTGGGAATTTACAGTCTTTGTGGGATGAACAAGCTGCTTATTTTCTATTGCCTACTTGTACCTGTGGTGAACTTGCTGCAAAGCTATAGGCTATGAGGGATGAAGATTACTTTCAGGACTTTATGTATGGGTTGAATGCTGAGTTGTATGGTCATACCCGATCTAATCTTCTGGCTCAGGATCCTCAGCCAAGTTTAGATCGGGCATACCAGGCAGTCCGTGAGGAGAAGGATATGCGAAAAACTCAGGTCTAATCCGCTGCTGAGGAGGTGTTGGCGCTGGCTATCAAGACTTTATCTTGTCTTTCTACTACTTCTAATAGTAGGACCTCAGATTCTAGGGACAAATCAGGTATGATATGTGTCACGACCCGTTATCCAAATTGTTGGGCCAGGCCGAGTCATGCCCAGCCTACGTTGAGATAAAACGTAGTAAGCTGTTCTAAAGACAACATGATAAGACTAAATGTGCTAACAGTTCTATAAGTGAAGAAGAATCATAAATGCTCCAAACACAAAAGTCGTCGTATATAGTAAAAATGTCCAAGTACAAGTGAACTGCAAAGTAAAACTGGATACATGTCCAGTTACAAAAAGATATAGTCTAATACATGTCTACTCTCAAAAGTCTAAGTAAACAAAAGACAACTAGGCGAGGTTCCCTGCAGGAACATCCTCGTAAGACAGAGCCGGGTCCTCGGCAGTATCTCCATAGTATGTGTCACAGAGTAACTCCTCCTCAGTAAGGATACCTACAACGTTATCCTGTCAGGACGGGAGCAAGTACTGATTCTAGCAAACTAAAAATACGAAGCATGAACAGGAATGTAATTAACTGGAATCATGGCATATCATGGGTTAATCAGTTCTTTTTAGAACTAACAACATGTAATTTAAAAGTTTAAAACCGTAGCATGTACGTGAATCGGTCAATAGGTGTATAGGATGTACAGCGGCACATATCAAGTTTTTCTGGTGTACACATACGTGCACGAACGGCATCGGTGTATATCCATACACAAACGCGGGATCAGAACATACGGCAAGGTCACATATAAAATGTCACCGAGCACGGTAAATACATACGGAGAAAGGGGTCATGTTCACGTACAATACTAACAATTTCCCCTTAACCTATTATTTAAACATGTGAGAGATATGAGATACGGTATAAACATGGTAGAGACTGAAAGTAATACAACATGTAAAGTTCTAACTTGCTACCCCAAGGATCAGCATTTAACATGGTTGGTAAATCACAGTTTATTGTTATAACAGTATGTAAAGTTTGTAGAAAGTACTTGCCTCTAGCAAAGCAAAACAAAACAAGCTGCGATAACAGTGCTATAGATGTCCGATAACTCGTCACTGTAGAAGTAAATACAATAACTTAGTTTTTACACTAAGCTAAAACACTAGGACACTAATTGGTGAAGCACGACTTGTGACTGGGCACCTAGCCAAAATGATGAATTTGGCATAGAAGACCAATGTGGGGTGACACACTACTTTAACTAACTTTTTATGGTCTTTACACTAGTGAGGGGTGGGGTTCAATACGGCTAAAACTCAAAATAACACAAAAGCTACAAGTCGTAATTAATCAATAAATAAATCAAAAGACCATTGTGTTCTAACCATTTTAGAGATAGACAGAAGCCTAGTTTTTCTTAAAGTAAGGTACCAAAGTAATCCTTGTTAATCATAGAAATTTATTATAATTTTTCTGGAATTTATTAACCAGTACAAATATTTTATAAAAATCAGTTTTCCTAAGTATACAGAAAATGAGTTTTGGTTTCATATGCCAAACTAGTGGCAAAACAGTAAATTAAATACTACAAAAATTATACTAAATTAGCTAACTTAACATAGTATCTAAATACTATTTTTCCATAATTTTAGCAGTAATTTAAGTATTTTTAGAAAATCAAAAACAGCATTGCACACAATAATTTATTTATCTGCGTATTTTGTCCATGTATATAATTTGAACCAAAGTTCAAATACAGGACCCAAGGCCATGAATCAAGTCCAATATAACTTGTACAGGTCTTGAATGTGTAAAAACACATTTGAGCCCAAATACCCATACTAGGCTTGGACACCAAATGGTTGCAGTAATTTAAATATACTAAAAATACAATTTGGTAATAGTGCAAAATAAATTTAATATGGAAAGTTATGCATGTAAAAATATACATACATATATTTAAAGTCATATATATATATATATATATATATATATATATATATATATATATAGATATAGATATATATATATATATATATATTATGTAAGGAAAAATACTTAAGGGATAAAGTGTATATATATATACATACAATATCTATATTATTATAATATATATATATATATATATATATAGATATATATATATATAAGAAACACTTAATATATAGTGTATATATTATATTATATCTATATATAAATATATACACATGAAAAATATATATATATATATATATAAATAATATATATATATAATATATATATATATATATATATATATATATATATATAAATATATATATATATATATATATATATATATAATATATATATATAATATATATATATATATAATATATATATATATATATATATATATATATATATATATATATAACATATATATAGATATATAAAATTTACTAACTATAATATATCCATATAATAATACTGTCAAATAGTATACATATAAATATATAATATATATTATATATATATATATATAATATATATAATATATATAGATATATATATATACTAATATATATACATAATATATCAGTATAATATATAAAACAGAAAAAAGAAAACAAAGAAACAAAAAGAAAAAGAAAAGGAAACAAAAAAGAAAAAGAAAGGAAACAAAAAGAAAAAGAAAAGGAAACAGAAAAGAAGAGGGGGGGCTCGAACCTGAGCCAGCGGGGGGGGGGGGGCTCGAACCTGAGCCAGCGGGGGGGGGGGGGGGGGTTTTAGTTTAGGACGGGCTGGCCAGGGGGTCAGCCCATTAGTTATGTTAGAGTTAGGGCTTGGGTAAAATTTATTAGGTTTTGTTTAACATAAACATAAAAAAGATAAACACGAGCCGTGTCCGGACAGTTTGGGACACAGGAATCCTCGTGTCTGTGTTTTTACGACACGCACGACACGTATTTGCTGTGTCCACACTCACCAAAAGAGTCGTCGTGTGCGGGCGAGTCTCTTACATGAATCGAGACACAAAATAGGACACGGGCCAAAGACACGTACGTGTCCGATGGGGGGCGCTGTTGCGGCTGCGATAGGGCGGAGGAGACGTCGACGAGGCGGCTCGGTGGCGCTTGCCCTCAGCTCGTCGAGGCGAACTCTTCGACGTCGGTTTGGGGGCTGTGAGGGTCGACGGTGAGGCTGTACGAGGAGTTCATCAGAACTAGGGTTCAGGCAAACTTGAAGCGGGGAAGACGGTGGCTGCGGTGGTTGGGGTTAGGTCGGAGTGGGGGTAGTTGGTCGAGGGAACTACGGGGGTTTAAATAGGGGATTTAGGGCGGTGCTAGGTCGGTCGGGCAGCCGAAAATGGCGGGGTCTGCCCGTCGGCGTGGCGGTCGTCAGTCGGGGGTCAACGAGAGTGGGTGAGGAGAGAGAGTGTCTGGTCGGGGAGGGTTTAGGTAGTTTAGCAGTTAGGTCCCCTAGGTTTTGGTTATTGCATAAAGACTTTAACAGTTGTCAAATGCAAAATAATATTTGCATTCCCTAATTAAAAACAATTCACTAATTACAAACTGATATAAAAACATTTCAAAAAATTGCAAAATGATATTAAAATATTTTAGAAATTACAGATCAATATTTTTGTATTAAAAATTCATTTAAAATTCATTTAAAATTATTTAAAATTTTTAGAAAATTCCTAAAAAATTCCTAATAATTATTTAAGGCTTATAAATGACATAAAAATTTAATTAGCACTAATTTAACTAAAATTTGAAAAACAGGGGCTTACAATATGTACTCATTATAAGAAAATAGGTCATGATGTTGCAACTTGCTTTGTCAAGATTGGCTATCCAGAGTGGTGGGAGACTCGTCCTCGGCGTGAGGGCGGACGTGGTGCTGGTGGTGGCAGAGGCTCGGTACCATATCAGAGACGTGATGGAGGACGTGGGGATGGTGGCACAGGTGTTGTTCATCATGTCGTCGCTGCTGGTCATGGTTTGTCCCTGCTAGTCTTGCTGGAAGTTCGGCAAATTTGATGCATGAAGAGTATCCTTCGCCACTCTCTGGTGAACAATGACAGAAACTGATGAGCTTGCTGGGTAACGACAATCCTTCCAACCCTGGTTCTTCAAACTCTGATCGTCTGATGGGTAAGAATTCTTCTGTCACTTGGATATTCGATACTGGGGCTACTCTTCATGCGACAGGTTCTCGTGACTGTTTAGTTGATTGCTTTGAGGGCCCTATCTTTCCTGTGCTTTTGCCTGATGAGAGCACTATTGAGGCTGTGTTCTAAGAGGCAAAGTATTTTTGACTGCTTCATTGGTGTTGACGGATGTTTTTATGTTCCGACATTGACTTACAATATGATCTCTATCTCATAATTGATTGGTGCCAAAAATTATGATATGTTATTTACTCCTGATTTGTGTTTTGTTCAGGACCAAAGTACGAGGATGGTGATTGGAGCAGGTGAACAAAGGGGTGGACTTTACTTCTTGGGAAAGGTTCCAGCTTCTTTGGTTTCGGTGATCCTGGTGTGCAAAGAGAGTGATTCCAAGGTTTGGCATAGTAGACTGGGGCATCCTTCAGATAAAGTAATACAGACTTTACCTTTTCTCTCTGGTAGTAGTGTGTTTTCTCATAAGGCTTGTGATATTTGTCATCAAGCTAAACTGACTCGTGATGCTTTTCCTGATAGTAGTAGTCGTGCTTTAAGATGCTTTGAACTTATACACTGTGATCTGTGGGGACCATATCGTGTTCCGTCATCTAATGGGACACGATATTTTTTGACTTTGGTGGATGATTTTTCTAGAGCTGTTTGGGTTATTTTATTGAAGGATAAGTGTGCTGTTTATTTTATGTTTCTTAAATTTATTGCTATGGTGAAGCGTCAGTTTGGGGCTGATATACGTCGTGTGCGGAGTGACAATGGCACTGAATTTAATTGTTTACGAGATTATTTTTCATCTCAAGGTATATTGTTCCAAACATCCTGTGTTGGGACACCTCAACAAAATAGAAGGGTGGAAAGAAAACATCGGCATATTTTAAATGTAGCCCGGGCATTAAGATTTTAGGGTTCTCTTTCTGTGGATTTTTGGGGGAATGTGTTCTGGGTGTATGTTATTTGATAAATAGAACACCTTCTAGTATCTTGCAGTTTAAGTCTCCTTAAGAAGTTTCATATGGTTCGGCTCATTCGTATGGTCATGACGTATTTTTGGTTGTCTGTGCTATACGTATGATTTGAAATCCCAAAATGATAAATTTGCTAGCAGGAGTAGAAAATGTATCTTTGTTGGGTATTTCCTTGATAAAAAGGGATGGAAACTGTATGATTTGGAGACTGGTGAATTTTTTTTGTCCCGTGATGTTACTTTTTAAGAAAAAGAATTTTTTGGGTGTGGCTCTGCTAGCGAGATGTCTTCTGTGACACGTCATACATCTGTTGGGGTGGCAGAATACGATATCGAGGTTTTTGGGATGGTGCCGGCTGCGATTGCTGAGGACGAAGTGGTTACTTGCGGCTCGGCACCGAGTGGCGAAGATGCACAGGTAGCTACAGAAGTATTGACAAGAGAGTCTGCTGGGGGTAATACGGGTACTACTGATGATACAGAAGATACAGTGTTTCCAGAGGTGCCCGACGAGGTAGTATTGGTAAGAGAAATGAGAAAGAAATCACAGCCAGTGCGATTACAGGATTTGTGACGAATGCTATTCGAAGTAAAAGTCCCCCCTTCACCACAGTTCATCTGTTCCCATCACTTCCTCAGGTACTTCGTATCCTCTAACACAATTTCTAAGTTATGACATATTTACTGCTGGATACAGAGATTTTCTTGCACTATCACTGCAGGTGTTGAGCCTACTTCATATCGCCAAGCCTCACGAGATTTAGGCTGGCGCACGGCTATGCAAACTGAAATACAGGCTCTGGAAGATAATGGGACATGGAGTATTATCGATTTACCTCCTGGGAAGAAAGCTTTGGGAAGTAGATGGATGTACAAATAAAGTACAACTTCGACGGCAGTGTTGAGCGCTTAAAGGCACGACTGGTTGTGTTCGGTAATCATCAGGTTGAGGGGATCGATTATTCAGAGACATTTGCCCCGGTAGCTAAGATGCCTACAGTTAGGGCGTTCTTGGCTATTGCAGCTGTGAGAGGATGGACTTTGTACCAGATGGATGTGCATAATGCTTTTCTCCATGGAGATCTGACAGAAGAAGTGTATATGAAGTTGCCGCCAGGTTTTTCGCATAGTGAACCCAACAAAGTGTGTTGCCTGCGTAAGTCTCTAAATGGATTGAAACAGGCGCCACGTTGTTGGTTTGCTAAGCTTACTGCTTCCCTGATATCCTATGGATTTATTCAATCTCATTCCGATTATTCCCTTTTATCTCTTTTTAAAGGAAGGTAGAGTTGCATGTTTTGATCTATGTAGATATATGATTGTGTCTGGTAATGACTCAGGTGCTTTAGATGCTTTTAAAAAGTACATTAGTTCTTGCTTTCACATGAAGGACATTGGTGTGTTGAAGTACTTTCTTGGCATAGAGGTAGCTCGAAGTGCAGAAGGAATTTCCTGTGTCAAAGGAAGTATGCTTTGGACATCATTTCAGAATACGGCTTGATGGGGTCTCGACCTGCTGGCTTTCCCATGGAGCCCAATTACAAGCTGGCAGAATCGTCTAGTCCAAAGATGGCGGATGTAGAGACTTATCAGATGCTGGTTGGGAGGTTAATTTATCTATCATTTACTCACCCTGACTTAGCCTATGCTGTGCATATCTTGTCTCAATTCTCACAGGAGCGACATGATCATTGGCATGCTGCTTTGAGAGTTGTCAGATATCTCAAACATGTACCGGGACCGGCTATTCTTTTAAAAGCTGATTGTGATCTCCGTCTTTCTGGTTGATATGATTCGACTGGGCCAGTTGTCCCTTGACTCGCCGTTCTGTTATGAATATCGATCTCTCGCTACGCTTGTTTGTGAGTTGAAATGGTTGAAGGAGTTATTGGTGTGTTTGGGTGTTCGTCAGGAGTCTGCTATGTCGGTGTATTATGACAGTCAGTCAGTCTGCACCTGGCTCAGAACCCGTTTTCATGAGCGCAGTAAGCATATTGAGGTGGATTTACATTTTGTTCGCGATGCTATTAGAGATGGCACCGTAATAGCCTTGTATGTTCCTACTTCTACTCAACTGGCTGACATCTTCACCAAGTCCCTTGAAAGCATGTGTTTGATTCTTTCCTTCCCAAGTTGGGCATTTGACTTGCATGCTCCAACTTGAGGGGGGTGTTAGATTATATTTGTAACTATTGTAAATATGGCCCATAAGTCCAATCATGTAGACACTATATATATTGAGGTATATTTCTTTCTCTTTTCAAATTCTTGAGGTATATTTCTTTCTCTCTCTTCCTCAATCTCCATGACACCCAACCTTTCAAAGAAGAGAAAGGGAGAGGACTCTTCTCCCAATCCACCTCAAGACGGTGTTCAACATTCTTTGTTCTCTCCCATGGGACCAAATCCGGGTGAATTTGATGATTTCAGTTTTTCTTCTATTGACAACTCAATAGCTTGGTTTAAGGATTTTTTTTTCAAAAGAAATATTTGTACGGGAAATCCTATAAACTTTACCATTCTTCATGACTACAAAATTAAATTTGAACAATTCCATCTTTGTGACCTAGTCACTACTAGGAAATGAGTCTACATCAACACCATTATGATGTTCTACTATAACTTATCCTATGACAATGGCATCATCTATTCTAGAGTTGGAGGAATAGACATAGAGTTTGATGCTCAACTCTTGGGCGAGATCCTTGGTATCCCCAATGAAGGAGAAGCCCTAGGTAGTACCAAAACTTATGAATTCGCAGATGAATGGATTGACTTCTTCCATGACATTCTTTATGCCCCTTATCATTGCCCCTTCGGGAAGTTCCATGTCCATTATCTCAACCAATACTACTACGAACTTCACTGAATTATCTTTTCGGCAATCTTTTCCAAGAAATTCTCTACTAATGAGGTTTCTCCTCTTGAGATGTCTGCCTTATATCATTTCTATGCCACCATTCCAATCAGTCTTCCAAAGACCATGATCAACCAAATGATCAGCTGTAGTGGCACAAAATGCCTTCTTATGCTATGTATCTACCCATCTTTGCTCACTTTCACATACCTATGGATGAGACTACTATCCTCAAGAAGCTAGCATTTCTCAAGAAGGCCTGCAGGACCAATCCGTTATATCCACCTTCTTCTGATGAGGATGACTCTCCATCCTCTGATGACTATATGGACCTTTCTGATCCAGCTGCTCCATACCACTTGCCACTTCTATACCAGTAACCTGGACCATCTACATCTGCCCCTCCAGCCTTCCTGAACTCTATTTAGGAGATGTTCTGCGAGCAGTTTCACTTACAAAATAAGATAATCTCCGGCCAGCATGCCATAATCATGTCTTATCTCTGGGAGCAGGACTATCGTACTACTCTGTAGATGCATTCATTGGAAACTCTATTGCCGACATTCAGTACACTCAGTAACACCATCCATTCTCTCCATATTCAGTTATGTGTGACCCATCACGCTAGGGCTAAAAAATTGAGGAACCTTTTGTTCAGCCCTACTTTGATCCATCTGGCGCATACTTTCCTGGTCATCCACCCGCTGATGATCCCATCGATGGTGTAGGCATATAGCTGATCTATGCTAGCTGCCTCTTAGGAGATTTCTTTTCTGAGGAGTTTATGTTTTTTGATTTTTATATTATGGACTTATGATTTGTATTTTTTATGTTCTCGTAGACATTTTGCTGTACTAAAACATTTACTATGTTGGTACTTATGGTGGTATATTTCTATTTTGTGGGAATGTACTTAGATATCTGTAGTTATTTTTGGTACTCTTATATTGGGCGTATCTTCAAACTATTTTCTCTCAGCTGTGTTTTAATTTCAAAACTGCTTATGATACATCTTCTGACTCTTAATATGACTATTGATAATGTTGTTGTATATCATAATTACTCATATTTCTCAATAGTCTTTCTCCTATAATGTTAACTTCGTAATACATACACTTATTGTATCTATCTTCTGATAAATGACAAAGGGGGAGAAATAATACATCTTGTGACTTTTGAGTAAGCTTATGATTTTTTGAGTATTTTCAACCAATGTAAGATTATATTTGTTGTCTTTTTATGCATATGTGACTATATTTGATATATGAGATAAATAAAAGAAAGATTATTAAACTCTCAGAGTATCACATGATTTTGATTTGTTTATAACTTATATTCATCATACAAATCGGTGCTTTTCAAATATTGTATGATATAAGCAAAAAAAAAAGAAAATCATTGTATTACTTCCAGTTATTTGATACAAGCAGAAAAAGAAAATCATTGTATTACTCCTAGAGCATACACATAATCCTTCTTCTTGTTTATAACTTAAAAGCACATCATATGATCATCTCTATATTTATATTTACAATTATGACAAAGAAGAGATCACTACATCACTCTCAGAGTATATATATGATATTCGTTCCTTATTAAGATTGGCAAATAAAATTAAAGCCATCTTGTTTAATTAATGCTTAGTGACAATCATCTGTAATGATAAGTTTTATTGCTTTATTTATACATATGATCACTTGATTTTAAAAAGAATGGATCAGGTTTTCATGAATTACAGCTTTTGCAAACCTTAGTTACTCAAAGACATCAATTTACGGGGGAGCTTTTTCTCAAAAAGCTATCTATAGATTACTGGAGAGCTTTTCTAAAAGGCTATCAAATTTTGGAGTTTTATTAGAATGTTTTGTCAATTATCATAACATGAGAGATTGTTGGCACAACATGTCTTGGTCAACCTAATTCTGATAATTGACAAAACGTAGCTTAATACAAACAAGCCTAGTTACAAGAAGGATTAACTGTATTCAAAGAATGGACAACCACTTCATCATGTGATCGTCAAGTTGTCTCTTCCTTGTTTATTCTTTAATATAATTTTCCATTTTATGACATGTGTACATCAAGTCGCACTGGAAATCCAAACTCTACTCGACCCGTGAATGGTCCATTCAAAATAGCCCGAAACCCAATCAGAGAAAGCCTAACCCACATCCACCAGGAAATTCCAAAATAGCCAAAAGATCTATACCTATTTTGGAAACAAAACTCGGGCTGAGCTCTGGCCTAACTCAGACCGAACTTGGTCTTGACAATCCTAGAAACCCAGACAGTTACGCAATCCTTGATATTGTGGTTTCCAACGTTCGAAAAATTTAAATATATACCCAAATTCTATCGAACTCTCCCGTAAAAATCCTATAAATGGGCATGGATTTCCATATTTTACTCACTCACCTACAATCAATTCTTCTACTCTATATTGAGAAAGTCTCTGAGCTTTAACCTTCACATTCCAAGATCAACTCCCTTAGTCTTAATAGTTCCAAATGCGATCTCGATTAGAAGTCTGAAAAGAGTTGTAAAAGCTTGGTCTATAAAACTTATGTTATGTTCCAATGTCGACGAGCCCTTCGAATAAAAGCTCATGGTTGAAGTCGTCGTGCCTTAAGATAAAAGCATAACGTGCAAGGACTACAAGCGTTTCGAATCCAAAGTTTGTGTTTCACTATGGGACTATAGTGGATTCAACTCCGAGCAAGAGTTCTCGAGCCTGGACTTGTCCTCTCAGAAGGAAACTAGGATAAAATCTCGGTGTTTGCATTTTCTCTCTTCACTCTGTAGGTTTTAATATTTGTCTTATACACACACAATATTATTTTTGTTATTTGCATTATGTCTTCTCTTAGAATAATTTTTATTGATTGAAATTTCTGCTGCACTCTATTCTCACTCTCCATTTAGAGTTGTCTAACGATCGTACAGTTGTGTCATCACATAAGTTAGAATAGACCTAGAAGTAAGGGTACCTTATCTCCTGGTAGGTTATCTTAGAATCCCATTAGTGGTAGCATCCTCTAGAAATCATGTTTGATTAGTTTCTTTTATATCATATTTCATATTTTAATTTTGAGGACAACATGGAAGACCAATCAGATGGCCAGAAGTACATCTTCAGTAGAGGGTCGCCCATGCTAGAGAAGGGAACTCCCGACTGGTCCTTTGGCAACAAGGAGGAACATATTCAGAAGGATTGCAAAAGAAGTTAGTGTTCACCATCGTATGTTTTTTTTTGGGTAAAAGATGTGTTTGTGATAATATGTATCTTTCAGAGATAGATAAAGAAGAGATAAGTTGAAACAAGACTCCTTTCCTTTCCTTTAAATATTACAATTTTAAACAGTACAACAAAGTCCAAACAGTAAGGATATGCTAGTACAACGTAGATTTTGGAGAATGTGCCGATGGAGATCGGGTACTATAATGATCTCTTTAATCCAATGAAGATTTGATACTTAGTAGCTTCTCGAAGCATTCTCTGTGACTCTTTACTGTGTATCTGGTGCCCTCAACGATGATGTTGATTTGGTGGATCTGATCATTTGATGATCTAATCTTCTAACTGATTTGCTTTTCTTCTCTATGTTGCGCTACCTCTTGTATCTCCTATTTATTTACCTTTTAGTAGTCAAGCTATCAAGGAGGTAATGATGAGGAAGATCTTCTACATAGAATGCCATATGGTTTGTCACAGCTGTTTAGGCAGGCTATTTAATTGCTTTGGCTGGTTGAGATGCTGATTGGACGACCGTTACAGCAAGGGCTCCAAGTGACGACTTAAGGGTCCTCGGACGAGATTGTTGGCAATTATGACTATCCATCTGGACGGTTTGATCACCGGTGACCCAGTGTAGCCCCTCTTCCCGAAATTTTTTATAATATATTTTTATTTATTTATTTGAATTAAATGATAATTTTTATATTTTATAAATAATTATTTAGTTAATTATTACGGTAGATGATTTTAGCCATGGTTGAGTTTTGGAGTACAAGGTAACTAGAAATCATGGCACGGGTAGTGCAATGATGTGCTTTGACAAGTGTATTAGCCCTGGTAGGGAAGGTCGAGCCATAGTGATGACCTAACTAGGAAAACCAGGCCAAGTTGCGACTTAACCCTTACCGAAGTTTTATTTATTTATTATTTATATTATTGAGTTTTAGGAAAAATCGATTATACCATATTAGCCCGGACTGGACCCAAACTGAGCCCGAGCCATGTAGTCATGCGGGATGTCCAATGACAATCGCGTCGATGTATACTGGTATAAGGATGTTGTAATTCGTTTTAAGGATTTATGAGTATTTCTAGTTATTCAGAAATAACTATTATAAGTATTATTATTAATTAATATTAAGGATATTGGTAAAATAAGTCCTTGTACGTTTTGGGATTTTAGACTGTATGCAATGATATATGCACATCATTGGTTTACTAAATTTCGTTATTATTATTATTATTTTATTGGGATGTTATTTATATTTTTATTTTTGGTTATATTATTTTGTCATATAAATATCTATATATATATCTATATATATATATAAAATCATATATAATATATATATATATATATATATATATATATATATATATATAATATATATATAAAATATATATATATATATATATATAAATATATATATATATATATATATATATATATATAAAATATATATATAATATATATATAAAATATAATATATATATCTATATATATATATATATATTATATTTTATAATATATATATATATATATATATATATATATATATATATATATATAATATATATATATATTTTACACACACTATATATATATCTATAATATATATATATATAATTATATATATATAATATCTAATATATATTATATATATATATATAATAGTATGTATATAATATAGATATATATATATATATATATATATATTATATATATATATATATATATATATATATATATATATATATAGTGTGTGTGTGTGTGTATTTTTTTTTTATTTTAGAACAGTGGCTAAAGCCTTCATTGAAAAGCAAGAGAATAGGTGGAACCGGAAGATAGCCCGAGTTCCTACAAACGGTGGGAGGGACCCCTGACAGTCATCCTGACGAGTCGCGTCAAACCAAAATTACTACTCGATTTTTTATTTTTTTAACAAGAAAACCGAAAATGGACAGAATCGAAAACGGAAAAACAAAGGTGGAGGCATGTGCGCAGCCCAAAGTGGGGCACACATCCCAGTAGAGGGTGTGGGCTGGCAGCCCTGAGATGCTTTATTTTTTATTTTTTTGAATTGTGAACCGTAATTCAAAATTCAAACGGTCAACGGGAGCTGTGCCCAGCACGCGGACCCGAGGACGGGCTAACCCTGCGCGTGGAAGCCGAGGGGGGACCGACCCACTGCCCGAGAGGAAAAGGGCCCATGGCCGAGGCGGACGGACCGGTGCCCGAGGGCGGTCGCACCGCTCGAGGGCAGCTCCCGGAGCCGCCTAGCGCGGCGCCGGCGAATGGAGGCACGGCCGGGGGAACTAGAAGGGAGGATGGGATAGGGGAGGAGGACGGGGACGGGGGTGGCAGAGGGGAGGGGGCCTACCACCGGCGGGGGGGGGAGGGGTTATCCAGCAGGCAGCGGCTGAGGGAGCGGCGGAGGACAACACTGGAGGAGGGAAGGGCGGCGCGGGTGGGCGATGGGGACGGAGACCGATCGTCCGACGCTGGGACGGGAGAGGGACTGCCTACGCCAAGGACGGAGGGGGGAGGAGGGGAAGGAGGGGGAGACTGCGAGGCTGGGGACGACGGCAGGAGGGACACCGGAGGGGAGGGGGAGGGGGGAAGAGGCGAAAGGGGACGCCGCCACTGGGCCAGCGGCTGCGCGGCAGGGGAGACTGGGCGAAGACGGTTGGCCACTGCACGGAGGCCGAGATGGCGTTGTGTTTCCACCAAAGCCCGTGAGGGGATGGCTACCGACGGAGAGGAAGAGATGGTGGCCTGCGCGGGAGGAGAGGAGACGGCGCAATGGCCACTGGAGCTGAAAGAACGTCGCCGCAGCTAGAGTGGGCGCTAGGGGGGAGGGCTGGGGGAAGCACCGGATGGTCGCGCTAGCGGAGGAGGCTCGTTCGGTAGGATGCGCGCAAACCGGAGGAGATGCACACGGCGGAGCCTCGAGGGGGACGACCGGGGGAAGGGTCTCTCCGGGCTGGACAGCGGCCGGCGAAGGGGCGGCGGAGAGCGCGAGCCGGGGGGAGGCCGAGGATGGAGGGTCCGGGGAGGATCTAGGGGGACGCTCGAGGGGGACTGGGCCGTCGTCGGGAGCGCGGGATGGCGACTGCGGCGAGGACGGCCGTAGTGAGGGCAGCCAGCGATGTGCTGCCACGCTGGGCCCAGGAGGAGGGGGCTGCGGGCGAGGGCCGCTGGAGATGTTAGAGGGGCTCCACAGCTAACTGGCCGGAGCGGGGGATGAAGGCTGGCCCCGCCACCACCCGAGGAAGAAGGCCGGGGTGGGTGGGTGGGGGAGATTAGGGCCGGCTGCTCTACCAATATAGTGTGTGTGTTGTGGTTATAATATATTATATATATATATATATATATATATATATATATATGATATATACGTATATGCGAATATATTATATATAAAGTGTGTATGGTATATATAGAAATACGTATATGTATGTATACATATACGTGTATATATAGCTATGAACACATATATAATGATTGATAAAATAGGAATAAGAATTAAATGGGGAAAGAGAAGAAAACATAGAAGCAGTAGCAGCAAACCCATGCTAAACACTACCGGGCCCAACCCACGACAGTGTCCCAAGCTCCAGCCGAGAGCAGCCTCGGTTACAACGCAAGCGTGAGTATAAATACGAGAGAGAGGGAGAGATCGATGAAAAATCTCTAACGAAACCCTAAACCAAGAACCTACGACCCCCTGGGAGAGCGCGGTGCGCCCCTCCGCGCCACCGCTGGCCGGAGAGCCGCAGTCGACCGGCCTACCGCGCGGAGAACGGCCACAACAACAGCAAGGCGTAATACGAGGTATCGTTTTCGTCATCGTGTTTCTTTCCGTACACTCAACAGAATCAATTTCGTAAAATCCTATAAAATGCCCATATGACCATCTAGGATCCTGTGAATTATTCGTATGGAATTTATTCATATTCATCGAGAATCGACACGAACATCAAGAAAAATCTGTTCTAAAATAGAGTATATAGCACTCTCTCAACCCAACTTGGCAGTCGTTTTTCGAACGAACATTAGAGGATTTCAAAAACTAATTGAAGGCAGTCTAGAAACTATAGGGCTCAGCAACCAAACTTACAGAGTTTGATTTTGTCGACCGTACGTCGAGAAATCGGATTTCAAAGATTGACGAAGACCTGTTTTTGAAATATTAAAAATATTGAAAAATGCTTCGATACGACGTGCATCCCGCCAATCGGGTGACGTGGTCGTGAACCGAAAGCATCGAAAGCTGCGTAATGGTTTCGTGGTCGTGGGCTTTGACGAAATTAAAATTGGTCGGTGTGCGCGACGAATTTGACCGTATCCGTCGAAATTCACCGTATCGGCCTCTATGTAAATTCTCTAATTACTTTGTGCACGCTCGTCAGATCGAGACGAAACTTGGCCAACATTACCGTATCATGTTTCTGGTCCTGTATGCCAAATTTGGTCCAATTCTGAAACAGTTGAATCGTACGTCGTTTTGCGGCCCCACGGTCCACTCAACGGGCGATTTTGTGCACGGCCCGTCGGAATTAACTCTGGACATATGGTTTGGTTCGTATCGGAAAACTAGATTCGTAGACTATAGTTTGACGAATTTAGAGACCGTTGTCTCTGGCACGCTTTTTGGTGCAAAGTGGGTCAACGGCGGACACCGTTTGACCCGAAATTACCGTTTTGCCCATGTGTCCAGAATTGGACTAAAGGTGTCACGACCCACACCTAGCGTAAGGGCACGAAATGTGGGTACGTCAAGCCTACGCCGCAGAGTCGACGGTAGAACGCTGTCCTTGGTCACAACATTTAACAATATAAAACTTAACAGTTTATACTCCCCGAATGGGGTAACATAGCAGAAAGTAACTCAATCACAACTAAGGCAGATGATAAGATAGCAGATAGAGATAAAAAAATTGCTGAAATGAAAAGAAAAATCTCAAGTACATCAGAGAGTCTAAGTGTCTAAGATAAATACATAATCCCAGATCCCAAGTATCAATAAGTACAATCACATAGAATACTGTAAAAGAAAACATCCTAGTCTAAGGGTGTGTCATCCACAGCTAGTGGGACCTGTGCTGGTCCAGGTCCAGGCATCATCTAAAGTAGCACCGTAATAGGTATCCACACCAGCCTCCTCCTCGTCCTCTGTAATATTTTCAACAGGTCCAGTCAGGACAGGAGCGAGCACAATACATCTCAACAGTCATAGCAGGTTAGAAAATATAGACATACAGTAGAGTAGATACAGGAAACTGAATAAAATATGGAATGTAAACATAGGATCTGTATGGAAATATATATAATTGTAAATAGAGAGCTAACTGTGGCTAATGAGTCAGAGTACATATAAATGTGAATGACATAGGAGATTCTGGGGAAACTATACATGGAGTGATTCTGGGAACTACATACTTGGATATTATTCACATGTTTACTTCTATGCTCCGTACCCCAATCAATACGCAAGGATCCAGCAAGGTTATGTTATGTCCATGCAAAGGCCCACAAGGGGTGATACATTGATAGCCCATAAATGGGTAATTCTGGGAATGCCCATAAATAGGGTGATCTGGGAAGACTCTGTGATCATGAGAGTACATGTCACAAGTGATCGAAGGAATCGTGAAGCATAGTGATACACATGTAAGTGAAACTCACAGAACATGTAGATATGATGCTCCATGAGGGGATGACATCTCAAAAATGGATCCATATAGTACTAATCCGTGTTACCAACTGACAGCATCAAGTAAAGTAATCTAAGCAGGAAGATAATTTTAACAGGATTTAAAATGATCAGAGAATGTACTCGCCTGGTATCTGAGTGTCCAACTGAAAAGTATTGTCCGATGAGTGGGGTCTGGCTCCTATTCAGAACAGCACAAGTCACAAAAGTCCAGAATGGTAAAATGAAGTACTACAATGCATTCTACATGAACTAGGTCAATCTAGGCCAAAGTTAACTCTTGGTCAACTCTGGTCAACCCTAGAAGTCAAACTAGGTCAACTATGGTCAACTAGGTCAAACAAGTCTACACTAGG
>JANAVB010042972.1:0-30000 GCA_029216955.1 Iris pallida
ATTCAAGTAGGTGGTTCCAGTAGTGATCCAGAAGGTGATGTCAGAAGTGGTTCCAGAAGGTGATACCAGTAGTGATTCCAGAAATAGAGGCCAGACAAATGGTATCTGTGTCGCATACATGAATCTAGAAATATCCATACGTGCTGTAAGAATCACATAAAACTAACTAGAACTGAAGTACAGTAAATGACAAGTAATGAAAGAACTATCAGAGAATGTACTTGCCTGATACTCTGAAAAGAGTAATATAATATCAGATGTCTGCACCAAGTCACAATGTCCTAAATAGAGCAGTATGGGTTATAATGTGTTTAAAAAGGTAAATGAAATCTACGATGCAATCTACATGATTTCTGGGTCAATCTAGGTCAAAGTCAACTCTAAGTCAAACCTGGTCAACTTCTAGGTCAAACTAGGTCCAAGTCAAACTAGGTCAACTCTGGGTCAACCCAAGTCAATACTCTAGTCAAACTAGGTCTAAGTCCGTCAACTCAAGTCTAAACAACCATCCATAGGTCACTCTAACACTAGGCTATATACCAAATAGATTCAATATATAAATATATACATTCATGCATATGGAGGCATACATTGGGTACTACCTTATCATTGAGCATACATTGTATATCATTCTATATTACATTACATGGCATTGAGGTACACAACATGCAAACATTGCATATACCAATGCATTTGATAGTGCATTACATTGCCTATATGCATATCTTTATTACAATATATTCATAACATATATGAATGCAACCTTAAGTACATATTTCTGCATATCTAGCATTTAGTTTAACATACATGGGATACCTACATTACATATGTGGATACATAGCATTACATTCATGTATATAGGTACATATATACATATTTAAAAGAGGAAAGGAAGAGACTGAAATGTGAGATTCACACTCAGTTTAATTGTTAACCAACTGACCAAGTTGACTCTTGAAATCTCAGTTTATCATGAGGGGATTTATTCTCAGAAATTTAAGTTTTCAGTTAACAGTTAGAGACAGGGGTTGTAGAGTGTAGGGATGTGTAACATGATATGGTGTGCAATCAATGTGTTCTCAGGATACATAGCTTTGAGAGTGTGTGTAGATGTGAAATAGGTTAGTGCATATTATGGAATGTGTGGTACATGAATGTATGGACTGTAACTGTGATACAGGGACTGAACTTAAATAAATGGGTGGGACTGAAAATTGAACAGGTAATATTCAAGGGTGACTGAGCAATTGCTCTGGGATTAAACCCTGAGAACAACTCTCAAAGAACTGAAAACAATCAAAGGTTCACGGCAACTGTTCAACCCAAATTCTGAATGCAACTCAGTAAACCAACTTAACATATATCAAAATAGAATCACAGTTCATGCTTACTGCAACCCGACAGTATCAGAGAGACCCATGTTCAAACTAAATTCAAAATGCTAGTTTGAAACCAACTTTGAAACCAAAACAAAATGCCAATTTTGAAATCAATTCAATGTATTTCAAGCATTCTCAGGAATTCGGCAATGACAGAAACCAATCAAGCAATGAGTGTAATCTCAGAATTTGGAAAATGACAGTTTTACTCTTAGCTAACAGTTGAATTCAATGCCCAATACCCAATCGAAATCCCTTTATTAATTTGTTAACAACAACCTAATCAGTGAACTAACATAATGTGTAAATGTATTAAACATGGCAAAATAACATAAAAATCAATTCAACTGAATTTAAATCTAGCATTAAACTAATTAGTACAAAATCTTAGAATTTATCAGTTTGCACGTGCAACAATCCATCCCAAAACTTAATTCGAAATTTAAAACCTACACCAGTCAATAACCAATCATTGTGGTAATATAATACACCTGTGTAGTGATTCTAACATGAAATTAATCATTAAAAATCAGTTTAAACTGGAAGTAAAATCAGAATATGAGAAAACAGGACTGCGTATCAGTCGATTAGGGAGAATTCGAACATCAAACCCATGTTAAAACTATGAATTAAAGGTTGGTAAACAATCATGCACATCCATACGTGTTGTACAAGTGGTTTCGTGTCCACACAATCAGACACGAAGTGTCCAGACACGAAAAACACAGAGGAAAGGACAAGTATACACAGTGTGGCGCGCGTGTGTCCGTGTCTCGTGAGCACGACACCAAGCTCAACGCCTCGTGTCAAAACCACGTGTAGTCCAACACTAGGGTTACACACTGGACATGACACGAGGTATCCACGGGTCGCGTGTCCTGAGCACGAAACACGTATCAGTGGTTCGAAGCTGGTATACTTAGCACAGTACGAAATCAGTGCAGGTCAATTTCCTTCGTGCACACACATCGAAAACCCGTGAAAATTTATAAGTGTCGTGTCAGTCACTAGGGCAACGTGTCTATCAAGTTTCATGACCTGAGTCGCCGTGTCGTGTCCGCTAGGACACCCGAGCAGCAGGACAGCCGCACGAGCCCGTGCGGTGTCTCGTGCTGCATGTCCAAGTGCCAAAACAGTGCCCAAATGTGTCCAATTTTGACTCAGTCAAGTTGGTTGTAAAATACACCTATTAGGCTACACAACCATGTAATTAGTTTTCAAAATTAATAATATTTATTTCTATGTGATATTTTGTCGAACACGTATTTAAATAAACCGATACGTATCCGATACGGACACAAAATGACACCGATTCCTACCAAACTTGGGCTACACCTAGGAGGACCCTAAATGAATGCATCTGCGAAAGAAATCGAGAATTTAATAGGGTTTGTAGGGTTTTACCTATTGAGTGTTCAAACTCAATGTAAAGAGCCTCGATTCGACGTCTTCCTCAATTTTCTCCGGTTCAACCATCCTCGAACCTTGCTAGCAAGCACCCACAAGTATCCTATACTATTGGGGACGATGATGCAATTAATTTGACTCAATTTGGGCTCAATTTGGATTAATTGGGAGGTTTAGGGAAGAACAAGTAGGGCTTTTCTAGGTTTTGTAAAAGAGGCATTTATTTCTTAAGTGGGATACTTATAGGAGGGAGGGAGATTGTATGGCTGTTGAAACTATTAGGCTTAGGGTCTTAGATGAGTGGTTGAGGTTCCTCCACCAAATTCCAAGCCTTCCTATTGGTTAAGGCTTTTTTTCACAAATATCTCAAAAGAAAATATCCTACCTTAATAATATCTAGATACTAACCTTGGCACTTAGTAGGAATGTTCTAATCTTAATTCTAACCTCATGACTAATCTATGTTAGGTTAACTTCTAGGTTAAGGCTTCACTAAAAGACTAGCACAATATTTAATTAATATAAATTACAAATTCACAAAATTGTCAAAATGACCAAAATACCTTAGGCTAAAAATTGGCAATATGAAATTCTAATCACGTGACTAGGCTCCTTTGGTCATGGTTAGTCTCTAGGCTTAGCAAAACTAGGATTTAGCTAGTTAACCATCAAAATCACCAATCAACATTTTAAATAATTTTAAATTGATTAAAAATCACCAAAAATCATAATATGATTTAAATATTATTAAATATTATAATCAAAAATTTCAAAATTACCCTCATTGAAAAATTGGGTGTTACAAGTCTACCCCCTAGAAAAATTTTGTCCTCGAAATTAAGATGATCGTACTCCTGCTAGGTCAAACCCCCAAATCAAACAAGGTCGAAAGATAACATGCAATCATAGTCCTACTGGTGGTGATTCCACAGTCTCGAACAGGGTAACTATGCTATCTAGCATATCACAAAATATCCTAACAGGTACTAATGGAAATCACATATGAAGGTGGGAGAGAGGAACAAGGAGGTCAAACCTGCTAACCCGTCACCTGCAGCGTCAGTCTCCTCGACTGCCATAGCAAAAGCTCCACCCCTCTGGTGCTAAGCTACAGGTGGCCTAGCTCCCCCAAGAAGAGGTGCAATGGACAATCTATCATCTTGTGAGCACCAGACCCACAGAATAGACAAACCTTCAGTCTTCTCCTACAAGACTCCCAAACATGCCCTATCTTTCGGCAGTAGGCACAAGTCAGCACCCTGCGGTCCTGTCCTCTAGGCTGATGTTGTGCCTGCTGTAGCTGTACATGAGGCCTCTTGGCCGGACCTCCACTGCTACTGGGTACATGAGTATCTCGACCCCTCTTCAGTTTCAACCCTAGATCATCCTCTGCTGCCATAGCTCCTAATAAGATCTCCGCGAAAGAAACATCCATGTTGCTCTTGGTCAATGACCAGACCTCTCTGATCAAACCTCTGCGGAACTTCATCGCCTTCGTCTTCTCATCAAGTCCTCAATGAATCTGCTCAGTCGGTAGAACTCTCCGCATATTCCCCGACTGTCTGGCTCCCCTGAGCCAGGCTCTCAAACTGTGCCTCTATGCCTCCAAGTGCTACATCTGGAAAGAACTGCTCCTTGAACAGCGTCTTGAAGGATGTCCAAGTCTGTCCCTCGGTTCCCACTCGGGGGTCTATCTGGTACCAGGTGCGGGCCAGGTCCTACATCTGGCTTCCCGCAGCCTCTACCTGAAGTCGAGCTGGTATCTCTACTAGCCGAAATATCTCCTCAATGTGCTCTATCCAGTCATCCGCATAGTGGATGCCCTTCGTACCAAAGGAAATCCCTCCGACACATCTTCTGAAACTCCTGAATACCTGGCATCCTCTGATGGCACTGATGTGTTTATCCTTCCTGTGGCTGTACGGTAATCATCTCCACTGTCGTCCTGACCAGCTGGTGAGCCTCGTCTATACCCTGACAGAAATCGGCAGTATGACATTGTGCTGGTACTGGTGGACTCCAGAATCCCCTCCACAAATAAAAATAGGTGCACAGCGTCAACCAATCCTTCAGGTTGCTGCTGAAACACCTCAGGGATGACTGGGGTCGTCCTCTGAACAGGTGGAGGTATACCTCCAATGGCTATAGTAGCTCCTGTCTGATCAGGAACAGAAGGTGCTACAGTCAACAGGCTGCTGCAATGGACAGAGGGGCAGACCCCTCTCCAGCGGCTGCTGTACTAGAGCGATGTGATCGTGTCTCCACCATCCTGAAGACAGATCGAAAAGGAAGTCAATACTGAGCAGAAATCGATAAAAACAAAGGAGGACAGTTTATTTCAAAGAAGGCAAATCAGTACGATATGTAGATTGCATGATTTAAAGCAAATTTTCCTAACTGTGATTGAGTACCTCTCTGTTAAAACCTATCTCTCAATCCAATCGTAGGCTGTAGTGATACTCTAGTTCAATACCACTACATAAACTCGACCTGCATGGGACACCACTAAAAACGTGTCACGACCTGCACCCTGTGTAGGGGTACGAGAAATGGGTACGTCCAGCCTACGCCGCAGTGTCGCGGTAGAACGCTGTCCTAGTTTACTATCTAATCAGCAAATCACGCAATTATATAATACTTGTCAAATCTCAACTCCGAACGGAGGACAAGTATAGATATAATAAATCTCAATCACAGTCTAAGAACGATAAGATGACACAGAAGTTTATAACTAAAGACTAAACAACAACATTTATAAACTACTAAATAATAATATCTCAAATAAACTCAAATACAAACTCGTATCTCAAGTTATTATAATTCAAGCTCTAAAACAAAACTAAACCAAGTCTACTAGCTAGTCTCCCGATCACTCCTGAGTATCGGGGCCATAGGTAGCTAAGCCATCTCCTGCTCCAAGGCAAGTAGGGCAAATGTCCTCGGAGTAATCATCTGTAATATTTTCAACAGGTCCAGTCAGGACAGGAACGAGTACAATTCATCAAAAAATTCAAGTAAATGACAGAGAACTATAAAGCAGTTATAGACAGTTTTATTGATAAACATGGTAGTTTGTATACAGGTGATGGTATAGAGAAACAGTTAAGATACAGAAAAGTAAGGTAAGTAAAATAAGAGAAGAATCATGGCAATGAAGACTGTAAAATAGAAACTAGCTGAACTAGAGTAACATGATATAAGTCCAGACAGTAAATGTAGACAAGTGTAACTCCAATGTAAGTCCAGCACAAGACGAATCCAATACAAGATAAATCTAGTAAGGGACGATTCCAGTCATAGTGATCAATGATTCCAGGGTGAGTCCAGCCTATACTCTAACAGTGTGTTTTAAAATACCGAGATCGACATGTAAACGGCTGTAGGTAATACGGCACACCGCACACTCGCAAAGTGTGGGATGGCTATCATTCCATTATAATTCCAAGGGAGTGGTTCCAGTATTGGGATAATGTTCACATGTCTACTCTAATATTTTCCCACACACAAGTACAAGTGAATCCAGAAAATGACACGAGAAATCGATGAGTCCAGCCGAACATAATAATACCAGCAAGAGATTCCAGAGTGATTCAAGTAGGTGGTTCCAGTAGTGATTCCAGAAGGTGATGCCAGTAGTGGTTCCAGAAGATGATGCCACTAGTGATTCCAGAATAGAGGCCAGACAGATGGTATGTGTCGCATACATGAATACAGAAATATCCATACGTATTGTAAGAATCACATAAAACTAACTAGAACTGAAGTACAGTAATTGACAAGTAAATGAAAGAACTATCAGAGAATGTATTCGCTTGATACTCTGAAAAGAGTAATGTAATATCAGATGTCTGCACCGGAGTCACAATGTCCTAAATAGAGCAGTATGGGTTATAATGTGTTTAAAACAAGGTAAATGAAATCTACGATGCAATCTACATGATTTCTGGGTCAATCTAGGTCAAAGTCAACTCTAAGTCAAACCTGGTCAACTTTCTAGGTCAAACTAGGTCCAAGTCAAACTAGGTCAACTCTGGGTCAACCCAAGTCAATACTCTAGTCAAACTAGGTCTAAGTCAGTCAACTCAAGTCTAAACAACCATCCATAGGTCACTCTAACACTAGGCTATATACCAAATAGATTCAATATATAAATATATACATTCATGCATATAGAGGCATACATTGGGTACTACCTTATCATTGAGCATACATTGTATATCATTATATACATTACATGGCATTGAGGCACACAACATGCATACATTGCATATACCAATGCATTTGATAGTGCATTACATTGCCTATATGTATATCTTTATTACAATATATTCATGACATATATGAATGCAACCTTAAGTACATATTTCTGCATATCTAGCATTTAGTTTAACATACATGGGATACCTATTACAATATGGATACATAGCATTACATTCATGTATATAGGTACATATATATACATTTTTAAAAGAGGGAAGGAAGAGACTGAAATATGTGAGATTCACACTCAGTTTAATTATAAACCAACTGACCAAGTTGACTCTTGAAATCTCAGTTTATCATGAGGATTTATTCTCCGAAATTTTAGTTTCCAGTTAACAGTTAGAGACAGGGGTTGTAGAGTGTAGGGATGTGTAACATGATGTGGTGTGCAATCAATGTGTTCTCAGAATACATAGCTTTGAGAGTGTATGTGTAGATGTGAAATAGGTTAGTGTATATTATAGAATGTGTGGTTCATGAATGTATGGACTGTAACTGTGATACAGGGACTGAACTTAAATAAATGGGTGGGACTGAAAATTGAACAAGTAATGTTCAAGGGTGACTGAGCAATTGCTCTGGGATTAAACCCTAAGAACAACTCTCAAAGAACTGAAAACAATCAAAGGTTCAGGGCTACTGTTCAACCCAAATTTTGAATGCAACTCAGTAAACCAACTTAACATATATCAAAATAGAATCACAGTTTATGCTTACTGCAACCCGACAGTATCAGAGAGACCCCATGTTCAAACTAAATTCAGAATGCTAGTTTGAAACCAACTTTGAAACCAAAACAAAATGCCAATTTCGAATTCAATTCAATGTATTTCAAGCATTCTCAGGAATTCGGCAATGACAGAAACCAATCAAGCAATGAGTGTAATCTCAGAATTTGGGAAAATGACAGTTTTACTCTTAGCTAACAGTTGAATTCAATGCCCAACACCCAATCGAAATCCCTTTATTAATTTGTTAACATCTACCTAATCAGTGAACTAACACAATGTGTAAATGGATTAAACATGGCAAAATAAACATAAAAATCAGCTCAACTGAATTTAAATCTAGCATTAAACTAATTAGTGCAAAATCTCAAATTTATCAGTCTGTACGTGCAACAATCCATCCCAAAACTCAATTCGAAATTTAAAACCTACACCAGTCAATAACCAATCATTATGGTAATATAATACACCTGTGTAGTGATTCTAACATGAAATTAATCATTAAAATTAGTTTAAACTGGAAGTAAAATCAGAATATGAGAAACAGGACTGCGTATCAATCGATTAGGGAAAACTGGAATTCGAACATCAAACCCATGTTAAAACTATGAATTAAAGGTTGGTAAACAATCATGCACATCCATACGTATTGTACAAGTGGTTTCGTGTCCACACAATCAGACACGAAGTGTCCAGACACGAAAAACACAGAGGAAAGGACAAGTATACACAGTGTGGCGTACGTGTGTCCGTGTCTCGTGAGCACGACACCAAGCTCGACATGCCTCGTGGTCATAACCACGTGTAGCCCAACACTAGGGCTACACACTGGACATGACATGAGGTGTCCACGGGTTCCTGGCCTGAGCACGAGACTCGTATCAGTGCTTCGAAACTGGTATACTCAGTACAATATGAAATCAGTGCGGGTCAATTTCCTTCGTGCACACACATCGAGAACCTGTAAAATTTATAAGTGTCGTGTCAGTCCTAGGGCAACATGTCTATCAAGTTTTATGACCTGAGTCGCCGTGTCATGTCCACTAGGACACCCGAGCAGCAGCGCAGCCCACGAGCCTCGTGCGGTGTCCCGTGCTGCGTGTCCAAGTGCCAAAACAGTGTCCAAACGTGTCTAGTTTTGACTCAGTCAATTGGGTTGTAAAATACACCTATTAGGCTACACAACCATGTAATTAGTTTTCGAAATTAACAATATTTATTTCTATGTGACATTTCGTCGAACACGTATTTAAATAAACCGATACGTGTCCGATACGGACACGAAATGGACACGAATTCCTACCAAACTGGGCTACACCTAGGGGGACCCTAAATGAATGCATCTACGGAAAGAAATCGGGAATTTAATAGGGTTTGTAGGGTTTTACCTATTGAGTGTTCAAACTCAATGTAAAGAGCCTCGATTAGACGTCTTCCTCGATTTTCTCCGTTCAACCGTCCTCGAACCTTGCTAGCAAGCACCCACAAGTATCCTCTACTGTTGGGGATATGATGCAATTAATTTGACTCAATTTGGGCTCAATTTGGAAGAACAAGTAGGGTTTTAGGTTTTGTTTTGTAAAAGAGGCATTTATTTCTTAAGTGGGATACTTATAGGAGGGGGGGCTTGTATGGCTGTTGAAACTATTAGGGTTAGGGTCTTAGATGAGTGGTTGAGGTTCCTCCACCAAATTCCAAGCCTTCCTATTGGTTAAGGCTTCTTTTCACAAATATCTCAAAAGAAAATATCCTACCTTAATAATATCTTGATATTACTAACCTTGGCACTTAGTAGGAATGTTCTAATCTTAATTCTAACCTCATGACTAATCTAGGTTAGGTTAACTTCTAGGTTAAGGCTTCACTAAAAGACTAGCACAATATTTAATTAATATAGATTACAAATTCACAAAATTATCAAAATGACCAAAATACCCTTAGGCTAAAAGTTGGTAATATGAAATTCTAATCACGTGACTAGGCTCCTTTGGTCATGGTTAGTCTCTAGGCTTAGCAAAACTGGGGTTTAGCTAGTTAACTATCAAAATCACCAATCAACATTTTAAATAGTTTTAAATTGATTAAAAATCACCAAAAATCACAATATGCTTTAAATATCATTATTAAATGATTATAGTCACAAAATTTCAAAATTACCTACATCTGAAAAATGGGTGTTACATCTTGCTTATACATCCATCCTACTATCTTTCTATCCATAAGGCCTTGGTAGACTAATGGGTTATCACTACACCAAAACGGACAATTTGTGACAAATAGAGTTTTCCAACAACAACGTATTAGAACTGTTGTTGTATTTTCGATGATTAAAATTGTTGTTTAACAACATAACCTACTTTACTAATATATTATATTTGGATGTGATAGCTTAAACCAGTTGTTTACCATCAAAACTCCGTCAAAATTTTGCCTCCCAAATTCCTTGAAAATTTTAGAAGCCAAAATTTTTTAAACCTGCGCCTAACCCGCTGGAATTTTTCTTCTGCTCAAAACTTTCTTTCTCCTATTTTTCTTCACTTTTGATCTTTTTTCCCAAAAGTTCTCCTCCCAAAATCCTAATCATGCTGGAACCTGCACCCTCGCAGGCCCTTCTCTCAATCCACCACCAGGTAATCAACTCTTTCTAAAACTTCTCTTCCATCTTCCATGACCCCGCTAGAACTCGCGCTGCCGCTGGAACCTTCCTGCATCTGTAACCGCCCCGTCCCTGGAACTGCCCTGCCACCTTGTCGTCCTTTGCTTCCTTCTCCCCTTGCTCTCTTCCGGAGGACGACTCCTACGGGCGGACGACGGAAGGGCGATCCAGAGTTTAATATTAGGTTTTTTTAAAATCTTTTCTAGGGTTTAATATTAGGTTTTTCTAGGGTTTTATATTTTTGTATTTTCTCGATCCTCCGTTCTTTCTAAAAGTATTTACCATTTTTTTTCTCTCTCTAGGTCAGCGGTGGAAGAAGAGACTTATAAATCTCAAGCAAGAAGGGACTTCTAAATCTGATAATGTTGTGCGGGCTGGACTTACTCCTAAGTACAGGGATGTGCAGACCCTATGTTCTATGCTAACATAAAAACCGGTTAGTATGTTAATTCTCTTCTACTTTTGATTACTTTGAATTTGTTAACTTGCAAACTGACTCTAAATCTGCTACAAGGTTTTTGTGTTATGTAATTTTTAATTTACCTAGAATATTCATACAATAATATTTGCTTTTGTTAAACTTCTAAGCAATTTCTTTTGTGAGGTATGCCATTTACTCTTTTGGTACTTGCAATACTTGGTAGTCCAATATTATGGCCTATTCTAGTTAGCAAAATTAAAAAACAAATACTTATAAGTTGTAACTTAATGATTACCCTTTGCCATGTTTTTGTAAGCTTATGGATGTATGTTTCCAAAGTGTTTGGTGGATTTTGTCGAGTTCCTTGAGAAAATCATTTAGTTAATAATGCTTGTACTATGAATAGTCATCATATTTCTTGACAGCTAGTTAGTTAAGACACTTGGACACTCATTCTGTAAGAAAGAACATGTAAATAGAGCTCGCTGTTTGGCTAACCCATGTTCATCAGATTCTATCTTTTTCTAGTAGCAAGTCAGATAGGAGATAAATATCTTGTGCTTCGTACAATTTTTTTTTTTGGTTTAATACAAAAGAAAATTAGTTTTTGATAAATAATGGACATTCGTCCTGCCTTTATATCATTTATGAATAAGGGTATCATCTGATTAACAAAAAAAGCTAAATTAAAAAGAGGATCCTCCATATACTTAGAAGAGATGTACTGTTTTATATTTTGTTGGGGTCTATGAATGTACATGGATGTACTCTTCCGGTGAGATATAACTATATGACTAGGATGGCTTTTTCTTCTTGTTACAATACATGGAGCCATTTAACCATCATGTTGTCTCATCATCAATATTTTGAAAAATGCATATTCTGAACCACACACATTAAATATCTTAGATGCCATGAGGTGCCCAGATCATTGAGCAAAGGAGAAAAGTACATACTAGAAATACGTAACATATAAAAACTAAAATTTAATCAAAGTTAGCAACGGTCATTATTGTTATAAAGTTCAAATTTTCAACTTAAAAATGCTTTAGTAAAAATGTGAAAATAAGGTGTAGAACGTGATGAGAAGTTTTTTTTTTTGTGAGGAGAAAAGGATTTATATGGCTAAGTTGCTTAGCCAATCAAAGACTAAAGAAGTATCTAAGAAGCAGTTTCATATGCCTGTAAAATAAAGGAAACTCACAAGTTAAACCAAGTATCTTGGACACAATACGGAACTATTAGACAGAGCAATCGAACAATTACCGAAGAAGGGATTGCGTATTGCAATCCATTTAGTTATTTACTAGGGACTTTGCCTTGGAAGAAAGTATCTTTAGTCAGATAAGAGATATTCATAAGAAGGTTTTCATTAATCTAGAATGCTAGGGTCTAAGGAGATGAGAAGTAGATTTTAGTCAAATTTGGCACCAACAAACCCAACCCCACTTTTTTTCTTTTACTGTGACAGACAAAAAGTTGACCAAAAGTATCTAATAGTAATCTGATTTTAGTGAATTTTCTAGTTCTGGTTTCATGGCACAGTTTCAGATGAGCTTGGCCGAAATCAGGTAGTCTGATAAGATTGCTACGGTATCTTTCGCCATAAATTTTTGAGTTGTTGAGCAATACCGATTCTCTGGTGCAGATTCTCATTAGTTCTGCTTAAATGTTGAATGATACAAATAACTCGTACCGATATATTAACTCTTATGGACTAAATCCATTTATTTTGAGTAAAATTATCCGTTGTAAACAGGCAATTTGGTTTCTGCTATATGTACTGTTTATAACCTAAGGTCAAATATTTACAAGAAAATAAGTGATGTTTCAATCAGGCCCCATATTTATATGTGATTTTTTTTCAAAAAAATTGGGACTATATTGCTTGAGAGATAGAGAGGAGAGCAGTTGCTTTGAGCATTATATTTATTTTGTGCATGTTTAGTGTTCCATAATATGAAGTACAAGAGTGTAAAACGACATAAAAATCGTAAGGTTGTAAACGTATATGAGCTACACTTCTACAGTGATTTACCTTGAAAAAACCACATGCTTCGGTTTTAAGGAAGAATTGTATTTTCTGTGGACTGTCCATCTATCTACATAACCTCAAGTTAACTCTGGTCTTAATATTTGTATACTTATCAACTTGTGTGGAAGTGCTCCTTTACTGGTTATATACAACTTATGGTGCCATAACATAATCATATTATTCCTATTTCTACAAAACTACAAGGGTTTCCTGAAATTCTCCGAGTGATTCCCTCGAGTCCATACATATTACGTTATACGCCTCCGGAGAATTAGTTGTGCTTTCTGCAATTCCTGGTCCATCTCTCTTTACTGTAATGGCCGATGAGGGAAATTGAAGATTGGATCAACCCCAATGACTTTTGAAATAAAACATGCGTTGGACAACATAAAAGAAGTGGAATTACCAGCCAAAGATGAAGTCATGATGGCCAAGGAAGGAGATGCTTTTTTGTGCCTGTTTTGAGCATTTTTGTTTAAATTTTACTAACATACATATTCTAGTGAGATTTCAATCCTAGACTATTATTTTTCTTGTCCGCGCTCATTGACCACTTTAAAGTTAAGTGGAAGTTATTGAGTTAGAGGTAAATTAAGAAAATAGACAAACTAATCTTCTCCTATTCTTAACATCTTTTTCAACTATATTATGCCAACTTTTAGATTCCCAATCTTGTTCCCTTTTTTATAAGTCTTCATTCTCATCTCTTTGTCAATTACTGAAAGTACACGATTGTCCATTGATTGCAATAGCTAAGTTTTATTGTTATTCCTTTTTATGCTTTTTTTTATTTGCAGCCTTCATTCTCAACCCTTTGTCAAATTACTGATAGTACATGGCTGTTCAGTGATGCAGTAGCCCATCATATTTTACCACTATAAACTTCTAGGCATGTAAGTTACTAGCAGTGCATATTCTTTTGATTTATGTTTGTGTTACAAGTCTAGTAGTCCATGTAGTCTCGAAAAATGCTTCTGATTACATTATAAAGGAGAATTCATGCCTAAATGCTCTGTTATGTATCAAGTCTTGGTAGTCAATGTAGTTTCAATGTTCCAGTTTTACTACTTGATGAATATATATATATGTTAAATGAGATTTTCACACAAAACACTGTTTCCATGTTTTCATTACTGATGTCTTTTTAACATGTTAAATTTTGCCTCTTTTTAACACTGTTTCCATGTTTCCTTTGTATGATGGTATTTTGCTCATAATTCTTTAAAGGACTTTGAGGTTAAGTTCTTGAACACCAAACTTTGTAGTAAATGTTCGTGTCTATTCTTTGTTGGTGTTTTTTGCCTTTGGACTGGAAAAGATAGTCCCACATCGGCTACACCAAATTGTGAGTATCTCAATATAATGCATTGCTTGTGTTGAGGTGTGCACATGAGGTGTAGTGGGGCACAAGTTTGTGCCATGTGGGAGTATTTTCCTAGAAGGAAAAAGGATTAAATCCAACAAGGATGCAAGTTGATTTTTGTTGTGCGGACTTGGACTCGGACAAGGACTCCAGGATGTCTCGTGCATGCACGGGAGTGTTCGGGGGGTAGGCGTGGACTGGCACACTTCTATGCTGATTGTGGGATGATCTAAAATATCAAACTCTATTTTTGAGTATTGGTATTTTAGTCTCACATCGGATAGGAGAAGAGGTGAAGTCTCAACTCCACTCTATAAATAGAGCCCCTTGGCCTCCTTTGAAAGAAGCACCAAGAAGAGAGTTGAGGAGTCTGTTAAGTCCAGGAAGCCCGTTCAAGTCTCAAATATTGACTTACGAGCGTTCCAGAAGTTCTTCGTGAGCTTGCTGGTTCCTGGAAGCTGTTCGTGCTCGTGTGGGGCGAATAAAGCTTTGAGCAATGGTGGTTCATTCACCCCAGCATCTCATTCTCGCTGTCTTCGCTGCTGTTGCCTTTTACAGTAACTTCTTTTTAGAAGCTCTACTGCCGATAGTTGCTTACACAAAGTCTCTTTAGATTTTTTGTGTATTACGTAGAATCTTTTTAGATCCTCGTAATTCAGAATCCTTAAGGATCTCTGTTGCACATCTTCTTTAAGGTGCTGCATTTGAAATATTGTGTGTATAATTGTTTCAGTTTCAAATTTTCGATCAAAATTGTGCCTCGGCACTAACAATCTCAAAGCTTTATTAAGAAGATGGATAATTCTCGTGCTTCGCTCATCGATACCGGCTTTAACAAGTTGGAGAAATTCGATGGCGAACACTTCCAGATATGGAGACAAAGGTCACTTTAAATCTTCAACTCGTGAATGTTGATCACGTGCTGTCAGAAGAAGAACCGATCGTTCCAACCACTGGATCTGCTGCGGCTGTGGCCGCTGCTACGACCAAGCAAGCGAAGTGGAAGAGAGAAAACAATATGCAAACTACTGATACTCAATTCCATGGAAGACTCTCTGGCAGAGTCCTACTCCAAGAAGACATCTGCCAAAGAGATATGGGACTCCTTGGAAAAGCTCTATAAAGATGACGAGAACCGGTCCAAGATCTTCATGGTAGAAAAATATCACAAGTGGACCTTCGAAGATGAGAAGGCGATGCTGCCCCAAGTGAAGGAGTTCTGAAGTTGCGTCAGAAACTAGATGACGAGAACATGCCCCTCGTCGACAAGTTTGTCGTTGGAGGGATCGTCGCGAAACTTTCTACAGAATGGAGCAACTTCTATGCAAGGATGCATCGAAAGAAGATGGAAATTAGCTTGGAAGATTTCTTGCAAGAGATCCATGTTGAGGACGAGATACGCTCTCAACAGAAGATGGATACTCTATCCAAATAACTGGCGAAGGCAAATCTGGTCCAAACCAGAGAGTACCAGGGGAAGCAGGCTGCTTCTCATCGTAAAAAGAAGGACTTCACGAATCTGAAAGTGAAGGGTCCTGCTTTCAAGCAACAGAAGTCCAAGACCCATGTGACTTGCTTCAATTGTGGCAAGAAGGGCCACTACAAATCCGAATGCAAGTCCAAGCCCAAAGAACAAGGTGAGCCAAGTAATGTTTCTATGATTACTAATCTAGTTGCCATGATAGCACAGGTTGCAACTGTGGGGGCTGACTTGGACTGGTGGATAGACACTAGTGTGACCTGCCATGTCTGTTCAGACAAAGACTGGTTCGTCTCTTATGAGCCAACTTCAGAGAAGGTTATAACAAACCAGGCACAAGCTGAAGTACTGGATCGGGACGGTAGAGCTGAAACTCACATCGGGGAGCACTCTGACGCTTCAAGGTGTGAAGCATGTTCCAGTAATTACGAAGAACCTGATCTCTAAAGTCTGCTCTGCAATGCAGGCTTGAGGATGGACATCAATGATGGCCAGTTGGTGATGTCCAAGAAGGGTACATTCTTCGGGAAAGCTTTCCAAACTGAAAGAATGTACAAGATTCAGCTTGTTGTAACCCAGCATGATAATATAAATGTAATCACTTTTTCTGATTATTCTCTTGAGTTGGGCATGATAGGCTAGGACATGTTCATTGTAAAAGGATTAACAGAATGTCTAGTCTATGACTTATCTCCAAGTGTGGGGATAAGGTAGAGAAATGCGAAGTATGTGCTCAGACGAAGATCACAAGGAAATCCTTTCACAGGGTCCATCGAAGTACAGATCTTCTGGAGTTGGTTCACTCAGATATCTGTGACTTCAAACAATTCTCTACAAAGGCCAGGATGAAGTATTTCATTACTTTCATCGATGACTTCTCAAAGTATGCTTTTATCTACTTGCTCAAGTCTAAAGACGAAGCATTCGAGAAGTTCAAGAAATTCAGGGCCGAGGCTGAGCGGCAAACTGGACAACAACTCAAGAGGATAAGGAGTGATCGAGGCGGAGAGTATCGGTCTCATGAATTCTTATCATTCTGCAAAGAACATGGAATCATCAATGAGACAACGGCTCCGTACTCTCCTCAATCCAACGGAGTAGCAGAAAGAAAAAAGAACGTTGACAGAGATGATGAACTCCATGCTGTTGACTGCGGGTCTTCCAAAGTGTTACTGGGGAGAAGCTGCACTAACGGCAACGTTCATTCTGAACAGAGTGCCATATGCAACCTCCGACATAACTCCTCATGAACTCTGGTTCAAAGTCAGACCTAACTTTAATGTCATTCGAGTGTGGGGGTGTCTGGCTTATGTGAAGCTCCCGGATCTGAAGATTCAGAAGCTGGGGACAAGGACTACGAAGGCGATCTTTTGGGGTATGCCGAGAAGAGTGATGCTCGAGATTCCTTGATATCGAGTCAAACCATATCATCGAATCTCGCGATGCTGAATACTTTGAAGACAAGTTTGCAAAACACAAGAATATTGTTCTCGCGATCTTCCAATGATGAGGGTACAAAACAGACAGAAGTCTTTAATAAACCAGTAGTCCAAGATGAAGTTCGTCATGGACACACCAGCTGAACCAGAACTCGCTGAGCCGTCAACTAAGCGAACAAGGAGGCCGAAAGACTTCGGAGATGACTTCGTCACTATCATGTGGAAGCCGATCCGCTTACCTATGATTAGGCAATGAAGACCAGAGATGCTGTATTCTGGAAGGAGGCGATAGACAACGAGATTGACTCAATCACCTCCAACAACACATGGCATTGGTTGACCTGCCAGAAGGAGCAAGACCCATCGAATAAATGATCTTCAAGAAGAAGATGAAAGCAGATAGAACCATTGACAAGTTCAAGGCCAGGCTAGTGGCCAAGGGGTTTGCTCAGAAGCAGGGGATCGACTACTTTGACACTTATGCTCCAGTAGCTCGGATGACAACCATCAGATTGTTAATTGCTCTAGCAGCAATACACAAGCTGGTAATACATCAGATGGATGTGAAAATGGCATTCCTTAATGGCGAGCTGACCGAAGAGATCTACATGCAACAACCAGAAAGTTTTGTCGTCAGAGGTCTGGAAGACAAAGTCTGCAAGTTGATGAAGTCTCTGTATGGTTTGAAACAAGCTCCCAAAATGTGGTATGAGAAGTTTGACAAGGTGATAAGGTCAAATGGCTACAGGGTCAGTAAACAGACAGTGTGTCTATACGAAGTTTGCTGACGGAAGAGGAGTAATCGTTTGTCTTTACGTGGACGACATGCTAATCCTAGGTACGGATTTAAGCTGCGTCACAGAGACAAAGAAATTCCTCTCGACCAAGTTCAGTATGAAGGACTTAGGGGATGCCGACGTAATCTTGGGGTTCAAGATCATCCGAACAGGCACTGGAATAGCGCTGTCACAATCTCATTATATTGAGAAGATGCTCACTCGCTACGGGTATCAAGATCTTCCTTTTATTGATACACCATACCGGAGTGATCAGAAGCTGGAGCCAAATTCAAGGAAAGCGTCAGGCAGTTGGAGTACGCTAGCGTCATCGGAAGCTTGATGTATGCTACTACTGCCACAAGGCCTGACATAGCTTTTGCAGTGGGAATACTGAGTCGGTTCACTAGCAATCCAGGCGTTGAGCACTGGAAAGCTGTGAAGCGTGTTATGAGATATCTCAAAAAAACTCAGACATATGCACTTTTCTACAGCGGAGATCCGTCAGTAGTGGAAGGCTTCAGTGATGCTAGCTGGTGTTCAGATATGGAGAGCGAGTATTCCACAGGTGGATTCGTATTCGCCATGGACGGAGCTGCTATATTGTGGAAGTCGAAGAAGCAGACTATGTTATCTCGCTCCTCCATGAATCTGAATTCTTTGTATTAGATGCTGCTGCAGATGAAGTAGAGTGGCTTCGGGAGCTCATGTATGATCTTTCGGTGGTTGGGGCTCAGATACCGGCAATACCGATATACTGTGACAACCAGGCGCAATAGCAGTGGCATCAAATGAACTCTTCAACGGAAAGAAGAGAACGGTACGGTTGAAGCACAGAGCAGTACACGATCTTATCAAGAGAGGTGTTATTGCAGTGATTAATGTTCGGAGTCAGGAGAACCTGGCGGATCCGTTCACCAAAGGCCTCAAGCGCCAGCTGGTCTATGACACAGCTTGTAAAATGGGCTTGAAGGCATTCTGATATTGTGTTATTACAATTCTACCATAAAGTTTTATGCTATTAGTTCAAAGAGAAATCTACTAGGCATCTAGCTTTTGATTCAAGGGAGGACTATTAACCAGAAGAATATCAGGAACGGTGGGTACTTGTCCTCTGTGACATGGAGAGGTGACGGACCTACAACCACTGTTGTCTACTGTTGTTTTTTGCGGAAAACGATCCTGTGGGAAGGTTGGCTTTAATGCCTTAATGAGTTCTCAGGCAGAGTGAATGCCTGGAGTGCTTTACAGGAAGCACGGTAGTGCAGCACTACAAGGAGTGTAACTCCATGCTACAGTCAGGTGACTTCACCATGAGGTTCCCAGGTAGGGGTAATGCCTCGACTTTACAAGCCAAGTCACAGCGGAGTAGCACCGCAAATAGGCAGGTAGCCTAATGTTGTATGATAATCGTAATAAAGAGAGGTAGACAGCACTACAAAGAGGACGATGTCCTCATGTTACAGTAGCATGACACCACAAGAGGTACCAGGTAGGGTAAAGCCTCGGTTTGCAAGCCATGTCATAGCGGTAACACCGTACGGAAGCGCAAGGCTTCATGCTGGGTAGTTTGGCACTACAAAGGGGCTTGTGACCTCATGCTACAGTAGTATGACACTACGATGAGGTACCCAGGTGGGGTAAAGCCTCCGCTTTAAGCCATGTCATAGCGGCATAGTACCGCAAAGAAGCGCAATACTTCATGCCATGACCCTTTATAAAGAACTCACCTATAGTGTATGTACAGAGATATCAGGCCATCTCTTGAGGGTAAACTTGTAGACGCCCAAAAATTATATACTGAAACCAGGCTGGCACAAGGCCTTCAATGTGCAGCCAGAAGCACAGTTGATGTCATTATGTGAGTAGGAAGAATTGCAGTTATGGTGCAGAATTCAAGGCTTAGTCCATTCTTGTATCATGCTGTTATTTAACCTATGCGGGAAGATTCAAGTCGTAGCGACATCTCTCCTAATGCATGATGGGCAGTCACTGTGGGGAACGCTCAATCCATATATTGAGATATGTGGGGGATTGTTGGTGTTTTTTTGCCTTTGGACTAGAAAAGATAGTCCCACATCGGCTACACCAAATGGTGAGTATCTCAATATAATGCATTGTTTGTGTTGAGGTGTGCACATGAGGTGTAGTAGGGCACAAGTTTGTGCCATGTGGGAGTATTTTCCTAGAAGGAAAAAGGATTAAATCCAACAAGGATGCAAGTTGATTTTTGTTGTGCGAACTTGGACTCGGACACGGACTCCATGATGTCTCGTGCATGCACGGGAGTGTTCGGGGAGTAGGCGTGGACTGGCACACTTCTATGCTGATTGTGGGATAATCTAAAATATCAAACTCTATTTTTGAGTATTGGTATTTTAGTCCCACATCGGATAGGAGAAGAGGTGAAGTCTCAACTCCACTCTATAAATAGAGCCCCTTGGCCTCCTTTGAAAGAAGCACCAAGAAGAGAGTTGAGGGAGTCTGTTAAGTCCAGGAAGCCCGTTCAAGTCTCAAATATTGACTTACGAGCGTTCCAGAAGTTCTTCGTGAACTTGCTGGTTCCTGGAAGCTGTTCGTGCTCGTGTGGGGCGAATAAAGCTTTGAGCAACGGTGGTTCATTCATCCCAGCATCTCATTCTCGTCTGTCTTCGCTGCTGTTTCCTTTTACAGTAACTTCTTTTTAGAAGCTCTACTGCCGATAGTTGCTTGCACAAAGTCTCTTTAGATTTTTGTGTATACGTAGAATCTTTTTAGATCCTCGTAATTCAGAATCTTCCAGGATCTCTGTTGCACATCTTCTTTAAGGTGCTACATTTGAAACGTTGTGTATACAATTGTTTCAGCTTCAGAATTTTCCATCGAAAATTGTGCCTCGGCACTAACATTCTTTGCGTAATATGATAGGAAAGAGGGGTAAATGCTGATTTATTGACAGTTTTACTGTCTTATATATAAACTTTATTGGCCCTATCATTGTAATGAATTTCCTAGTTATCTAATTCTAATCATCTTAAACTCTTTTCTGCAATATGCAGGTTGAGATTCTTAATAAGTGGATCCAAGGGCTTTGAATTTGGAGTATTCAAGCATCCGATCACAAAATTTTGAGATAAAGGCTTTGCTGGTGTTGTTGTGCCTTATTCAACCAAAAAAAATACTTTCATTCATTTTTCCTGAATTTATTGGAGTCTTTTCTTTTCCTATAATCTGATACAGGCCTACACCATGTTTACTGCACGATTCTTCAACCGATATGGGAGGAAGGGTGAATTTTCTAGATTGCTCGTGCAATTTATGGGGGTTCGAACTTGGAAGCTATCTTTTCAGCATATGTTCTTTATAGTATGATTCACTGTTTTCTCGTGCAGGGTTGGAAGCTATCCGATATGATGTTCGTGACAAAACGTGGTTTAGCTGATGTCAGCAAAGCGATAGGCAGACAAGTTGATGGGGTTTCATCTGAAGTTGGAGTAAGTTGCTCCTTTGTATTAAACACAACATTCCTATTTTCTCTTGTGCTCTATATATTTTATCATATGGTAAATTTCTTACACTCTTCTTTGTCATTAGTACCGCTAGATAGCATACTTCTCAATTTTGGTCGATTGATGTTTTATTGGACAACTGCCCTTACTTTAGAAATATTGATTTAATGAACTCCTAACATTAAAGAGGACCAACATTTCAAAGAGGCATAATCCATTTCATATATGAGGCAATGTTAGATGCACGATAAACCGGATGTGGGTTTTGAATCTTTGATCATACACCAGATGTAGGTTATGAATCCATTTCATATATTTCTTGTCTGCTCAACTTCTGGTATGGACACATCTTCAGAATGTCTATTTGCCATTTCATAACGCTTTCCTAGTTAGTATTTCGAGTCAATCTGTATGGTGTTTTAATCTGGACATTATCCGAGTGTCAGTCAACATTTCTTTAGGTAGATAACTCTTATAACTTGATCTTCATTAGTTATAGCTTGATCTGTATGATGTTCTTGATCTATTCTACAATAAAATTGTTGAGCACTAAGGTTCGACGGCTGAAAGAAGTGGTGAGGTCTTGTACATGCTCGACGACCTCGGTCGGTCAGTCTATGCCTCCATCGGCCGCAAAGACTTCAGTTGGTATCAATTCTATTTCAGAATTTCATCTTTATACATGCAATAAGTAGCATTGCAATATACTTTTTGGTTGCAATAATTCATAAGCATACACAGAAAGTTGAATATTCAGATGCATACAAAAATTGAGAAGAAGAAAATACTAACAGAATTATATGGACTTACAAATATACATCAAATTGAGAAGGGAGAGGAAAATACTTCACAGAAATATCTGGACTTACAAAATATACATGGAAGACTGATCACATGCTATTGACTAATATAACAATTTAATTATGTATAATCTTACAGAAAACTTTTCATATTATGTTAGGAGAAAATACGTGTAACAATTCTTGAGATAGAAAAGGGTACATATATAAAATCTTAAAAGGAAAACCTCCCCTAGCTGCAAAAGTCACCAATACTATACAACTACGATATGTCTATATGTTGGCTACATGCCAATAAAAGCTTCTATTGCCTCCGTGATAGGGCTTTCATGCTGAGGCAAATTTGTACAGAGGACTACTTCTCAGTGAAAACGGAGACTAGACCGCGATTCTGATACAGTGGCCATTTTTAGGATTTGCCCTTATTTATTTTCTAGTATTTAATCTTTTTGTATTTTCTCAATACTCTATTCCTTTTGAAATTATTCACCAATTTTTGAATCTCTTTTTCTCCATAGGTCAGCGGTGGAAGAAGGGACTTCTAAAGCTATCAAGCAAGTATTTCGAGGTACAAATCTAATTACTAAGCATATTATCTAGCTTTTTGTAGATTTTTTATGGGTTTGTTATACTCAATTGACCCAAACTGATATATATTCAATATGCCTGGTATAATCAGTAATAATATATGAGATACCTACCAGTATGGTTCCATTTTCTTGTTTGCATATTTTAGTCGGGTATTCATATATTATTTTGTTTTTAATGAAAAGGAAAGAACTATTCTTTGTTTTTTTTAGTCGAGTATTTCATATATTTTAGTCGGGCTGATGATTATAGTATCATGCATCCTCCAGGTACAATCCCCTGGGATCTTGATATAAAAATGATGCAAAATCTTTTTAAATTGTGTTAAATATTTTTCTAACACAACAATATGAGTAGGGTTGTGTTAAATATTTTTCTAACACAACAATATTTTTCTAGTTTACATATACTTTATTACAAATTTGAAAACTAACAATCTCACATATTCAGAGATACGTACCACTGATTTCTTTGTTTGCTTATCTCAGGGAAGGAAATGTCTAAAACTTTACGATTCCATACAGAGATACAATTTGCCTAAAATTTTCTATACGGAGATAATATTTGCCTATATTTTCTATACATGCCTAGCCCCTCACTTAAGAAAGTGTATTTCTTAGAAGGAAGGGATCCGTTTGTAGGCAAACGATACCAATATGAGTAGGGTTCCTGACATAGTAGCACAGATTTGAGCATTAGTGCTTGTCACCTATGTGTGTGTGCTACATATAGCAATAAAAATGAAGAGTGGGTATCAAAGTTCAATTGCAGCATGTTGGGTTCCTTGTGTACTCAGAAATCAGCGAGAAAGATATATGAGAGTATGTATGTGCATTCAAATACGTGTTTCTAATTTGTAGTTTCCTGTGTACATAAATAGGTAATTCTTCTACACAGTTGTGTATGTGCAGACTTCTTGCAGATGTATTCCAGTGTGATAAACAGTAGGGGGTGTGCATTAGTGTTGTATATTATCCTTGTAACAGAGTGCAAGAGTGCCAGAGGCACATCACAAGTTAGTGTATCAGTATAATATAAGGAGTTACCTACAACAGTCTAAGTATCCAGGGAATATGTAGTAAATCTTGTATCTAGTATTCAGTTTGATTTGTGAAGTTTAGTTTTAGTACATAGTGTTGGAAAGTGCCAATCCTAGAAAATCTTGTGCAGGATACATAGTTTTTATTGTAGTACATGTGTTTTTTTAATCTTATAACATGCTTCAAGAAGAATAGTCTATGTTGTGATCTTGTGTGGTGTGGCTCTTGTCTCTTGTGTTTATGGGCTTGGGAAAGTCTAATGCTATATAAACAAGAGGTCACATATTCACTAGTTGTCTCCCTTGTGCTTTGTTGGCTCTATTGAACTTGAATGTGAAAAATGATTCGTGCTTTTGGTAATCATCTTTGTTGTTTAACTGGAATCCTATAAATAGAATATGTTAATCCCTCATTCTGAATTTTGGCTATTTACATATTGGTTAGTATTAGATATTATTTTCACTTCTTTCAATATCTATCCACAGAACAAAAAAATTATTGGAAATGATAAATGAAACTAGAGAGCATATTTTAATGGTGCACAATTCAATAACTAATTTGGAAGTCAGAGGAAGCTTGTGACCTGTTTTTCAGATCAACATGTTAGTTTTTGATATCTTAAGGAGAGCGAATTTTAATTTTCAATAATACTACTCAAATTTATGGAATTCTAAATTTCAACATGTTAGTTCTTCCAACATCCTTCCCTTCTTCTACTCCTTTGTACCTATCAACATCATGGTCATTATCCAAGCATTCTCCTTTATCCACATGAACCTGCATGTCTTTCTTACCCCACCGTCTCCAGTTTCCACCCTAAGCCTAGCTTGCTAAGTCGAGTTGAGCATGTTGAGATGTGCAACTGTGTAAACTCTTAAAATTTTGACTGTAACTTAAAGAAGACTATTGGTGTATTTTACAATTTATGGTTCTATCACCCATAGTTTTTAGGCCAGGAACTTGGTAATTTTGGGATTACTTGAAGAAGACCATTGGTGTATTTTTACAATTTATTCTCATACCTTCGGTACTTACCAAAAAAGTCTCGGGAATATCCAAAAACAAAGACTCCCAAAGCTAAAGGTATCTAATTAGATATTTACTTGAGACCTGCAGATTCAAGCTGCTATTACTGCTCTTCGCAATACCCGGGGCTTACCATGGCCTATGGGATCATAAGGAAAAGGTTGATGAGGATCTTCTTGACTGGTTACAAACAATGTTTGGATTTCAGGTAAGTGATTCATTAATGTATCTTTTGTTCTTGATAATTTAATCTCTAGGTTGCAACTTTGGAGGATGTAACACAATGATTTTGATGTTTAAATATGCAGAAGGATAATGTGTCTAATCAAAGAGAGCATTTGATCTTGTTGCTAGCTAATGTCCCAATTTCCAAAGCTTGACCAACAACCGAAGGTAACTTATTCCGTTCTTGTATAAGATAGAGACTTATTGATGTTCTATAAATTTTAATTTGGTTTGACTTACTTGAGATATTACCTCAGTTGGATGACCGTGCATTAACTGAAGTCACGAAGAAACTATTTAGAAACTATAAGAAGTGGTACAAATACTTGGATCGGAAGAGTAACCTTTTGTGCGATGTCTTTCATTGTTTAAAGCATTTTTTTTAGTTTCCTTATTTATTGTTGATATGATGTTGGTTGGAAAATTTGTCATTTTGTCCCATAATGCGCTCAATTTTGTCATATTTATCAAAAGATACTGTCAATTTAAGTTATGATGTTCTTCTTCACTTGTATCTCCTTGATTTGAAAGACTTCGAGACCATGTTATTCTTCTTACTTTCCAGCATACAAGAATGAAATGTGGGAGGGGCGGAGAACACTTTTTTGATGTCTATGTTTTGTTGGTAAATAAAACACTGTATTTAAACACATTGGTCTCAGGTCATTACCTGGGTCATGTTGAAGAAAAGGGGCACTCTTCACTTGGGTTTTCTCATAGTTCTGATACTGAAAAGTGACAAGAAATGGAAGGCTAAGAATAGGAAGGATGTGAGAAACACCAAAAGTATCGATTGCAAGTAGAATACCTATGATGTTGAAATGTTCAAACCTGGACAAGAATTGAGTCCAGAATATCATTAGGTAGTGTGTCGATTAGCTTTTTTCATCCTCCGTGACTTACAGGTTCAACCACTGATGATTGTATGGAACATCAAAGGTATCATCATATAATAAAGAATTATCAAACAGTTCTAGTCAAACCAATAAGAATACATGCCAACTCACCCAATAAATGTTGAACCATACCGAAACACCTGCAAAAGATGTGTGTCACTGCACCATGTATGGATGCACTTAGACATGTGTCTTGGTGTAATTCCAAACATGCAGGAATACAGATGCACCCATAGTAAGGGTTGTTGGTTCTGAACCTTTGATATTTTTTGTACTATAGTTATCCACAAATGTATTTTGAATGTCTAAGACTCTGAACCTTTAGTAACAGTTGGTTGTAACTTGGCCAGGACAATCTGTGTATGGAAGGTTATTCTAGAAAATTGCCACAATAAGAGTTCATTCAATGGCCTGGAGGAATGTTGAACATCAATAAAGTATGGCATCTTTGTTTATTTGAGGAAATTTCTTAATAAAAAAATCTGATTTAATCTTGTGTGTGCAATTATGACTATGAATTCCTTTTCGGAGAACAGTGCATAAAATATGCTCAGCTTGCAGTTTACATCTGACAATTGGATGTTTATTCTATTTCAGAATTTGAAGCTTCTACTTGCATCAACAGATCCCGAGGTTCTGATAGCTACATTGGAGACTCTGTCTGCATTGGTCAGAATAAATCCTTCTAAGTTGCATGTCAGTGGTAAGCTAATTGGATGTGGTTCTATGAATAACCATCTTCTCTCTCTAGCACAAGGTTGGGCAACAAAGAAGAAGGCTTGGGGTTGCATTCGTGTGTGGTCGCGAACGAGAGAAACCAACATGAAGGATTGTCCTTGTTCCCAGCAGACGTGGAGAATGAATATGATGGATCACAATATCGAGTTGGTTCAATGTTTCATGACTCATTTTGAATTTAATGTGGCTGCTTCACACAGTTCTGTGGAATCTAGCAAGAGAAGCAAATCCTCTAAAATGTGTCATACACATTCCTGAGCTTCATCTACACAAGGAAGATGACTTGATTATTTTGAAGGAGTGTGTTGATCAATTCAGTGTACCTGTAGATCATAGGTTCTCATTGCTGATAAGGATTAGGTATACCCATGCATTCTGGTCTCCAAGAACTAAGTTATTGTAAGCTAGCAACATTGGGGTTTCATTTTGATTTTGATAGAATATTGCTATGTAAAGTCTATACTTCATTAGTTAATATAATTTGATTAAGTTTCTTTTATTGTTAATGATTGTTGATGTTTATATAAAATTCTATTTTTAGATGTATTTCAGTTTTATATAGAGGATGAACATGCTTATATAATTTTGATACAGATGAATTGAATTTTTTTTTGAATTCTGTTTCCAGAAAAACAATAGACCTTAACTATTGAAAAGAAAAAGACAATAGTCGACCAATTTACAGATTATTTGATAGTTTTAGTCTGTTGTTTTTTATTGACAGATAATAACTGTCATTTTTTTAGCTAGGTAGCGACAGTCCAAAACTGTCGTTTATATTTTGGGACGCACGCTAGTAACGACGGATGCTCTAACAGATTAAAACTGTCGTTTATCGTGATTTACGGCGGCTTTGGTCTGTCGAAAAATGTATGTTTTGGCGTAGTGTATGGAACTCTAGATTCTGTAATCTAGGTAACTTATTAGTGTCGATCAATTACCTCTTCAATAGATCACAAGGACCACATAATGCTAGGTTGGAAGACCTGCTACTCAACTCACAGAACTTTACTAGTATTGGCTTTGGATCTTATGGGACACACAAGGCATCTTTCTATTCTCTATAGTATCCTAAACTTGTAATCACGTCTGAAATTATTTTACCAAGAATTATGTCTTGCCCGTATAATCTGGCTGTGGCAACCCTTGGTTTCATGATTCAGATGTGATAAGCTATCAGGTACTCTACCTTATATTGACACAAGAGTATCTAAAATCTGAAGAGGTCAACTAGGACATAGTTTTAGCAATATTCCATAAACTATAATTCTTTGAAATGATTTCAATTCTATGGGTTGTGCCTTGCCAGTGCGCTGCTGGCTGCAGTAAACCCACATTCTTCGCTCTCAAATAATTGACGGCAGTGCGCTGCTGTCTAACCATTATGAGTTAACTAACATTCTTTTAACTATATCCGTAAAAGTTCATGAGTTTCTAGAGATTCAAACAGGTTGACTAAAAATAAAGCGTAGGTAATTGTCAGTCACATCACTTAAAATAAAAGATTTAACATGGAGAAATTAACTAAAGACAAAAGGGATACAAATATTATAGTATCTATTTCATATGCATTTCTATGGTTGAGGGAAAATCTCAAATCAATCTACCTCGAGATTCGTACACGAATTACAGAATCAGAAATTATAAACTAAATTCTTACAGCAAAAGGGAATTTAAAATAGAAAATTCTAACTTATGATATAAGATTTATATCTAATAAAGCAAAAAAAAAAAATTAAACAGTTCATCAAGATCAAGGCCTTAATTATAGGTAAGCCTAACTTAACAAGTGAATGGTATATCCACATCGGATCATATCGTCATATCAAAGGTAAGAGTGTACCTATAGGGATCTAACAAGCTATCTAAATTTAATGATTCTAAATTGCATGGCTTATCTAACAACCTTAACTACCCAATCGGTCAATTTAAACAAGGGACTCCTAGTCCTAGTCATTCTCTTAAATCATTTCAGTCCTAGTTTGTGAATGAGTATTTCTTAGTCGCAGGCTCGCAATAGCACGACTAATGTACCATCACGAGCTCGTAATCTTTTGCAAAAACTGACTTTTATGGGCCACAACAAAAACTTGTCATGACCCGCATCTGCTTTTTCGGATACGAGACGTGTCCAAGCCAGCCTACGCCGCAGAGTCGACGGTAGAACGCTGTCAAGCCCGCAAGAAATAAATGCTCAAAATACAATATTTGCTGCTCATTTACATTTCTAAATTTATTACAACATTTACAACATTTATATTTAAAGAAAATACAATGTTCTCACAATATAGAAAAGACAGCTAGTTCCACTATCTAAGTCGACCTCAGCATACCCATGTCTTCCCAGTGCTAAGAATGATCGCGGCTAAACCTGAAAAATATTGATTTCCAGTCAGGAATGGAATAAGTACACAAATCGACGGCAATGCAAGAACACAATAGAATTAACATGACATGAAAATAACATATGAGAGATGAAAGCTAGAAGATACTAATGACATATACGGTGGAGAAGTAAAGAAAAAATAAAAAGGCATCTATCTATGTGGTGTGAAATATCTGTTTCGACATGTAAACGGCTAGGGGTAAAGCCAGTACACTGCACGTGTCGTGTGCAGCTGCTATCATGCAAGAATAGACATTTTGGGAATATTTCTGGGCAGTCCACATGTTTACTAAGATATTTCCCCTTCCTACTACTCCGTGTGACGAGCGTGTCAACAAGCAACAAGATATATGTATAAACATGAAATGAGAAAACTACTATGAATCGAAAGCAATCAGAAAGTGCACTTGCCTGAGGTCCTTAGCTGGTGAAACCAATAATAATATACCACTCAATGAGCCACAATCAGTCAACACATGCAGAAGTCTCCAGATGCTGAAATAAATATTATCTATGTTCTCAGAATAGTCAAATTAGCTAGGATTACCTGTCCTTAAGTCCAATTCTGGACACAGGAGCAAAACGGTAATTTCGGACAAAAATAATGTCCGCCGTTGGACCCACTTTGTACCGAAAAGCGTGCCAGAGTCAACGGTCTCTAAAGTCATCAAACTATATTTCAATAGGTCCAGTTTTTCGATACAAATCCAACCGTATGTCCAAAGATGGATTTCGGCAGGCCGTGCATAAAATCGCCCGTTGAGTGGGACCGTGGGGCTTGCAAAACGGCATTCCGATTCCACTATCTCAGAATTAGACCAAACTTGGTATACAGGACCAAAAAAATGATATGGTCCTATTGGCAA